>LKNJ01004030.1:1243-37960 GCA_002120245.1 Maccullochella peelii
AACACACACACACACACACACACACACACACACACACACACAGTAATACACTACACATACAAACACAAACACATAGACAGTAATACACACAGACAAACTGGCTTTTCTATCTTTACTACTACTACTACTTCAGCCTTTTTCTACTGCTTCTACTACTTCAGCCTGTTTTTACTACTTCTACTAATATCTCAGCCTGTTTCTACTACTTCTAATACTTCACCTTCAGCCTTTAACGTACTTTTTCCACATATCTGCATTTTCAGAAGTTTTGCAAATAAATTTCAGCATTCCCATGCATTTTCTGCAGGAAATGCAGTTTTTCTAGTTAAGTTTAGCAGTCCCAAAGCTCAAGGTTTACAATGTAAGTAAGCTATTTACAATGTGTATGTGTAATACTGTCATTCAGAATGTAAGAGAAAAAGACTACAAACAGTTTATGACACTGAGAAAACGCAGTATCAACATACTAAATGTTAAAAAATTAATATATAATTTAATACCTTAAAATATGTGATTTAAAAGAAATAACCACATGTTAGTTCATTATCATTTATATATTTCAATAACAGGAAACAGCTAGGGGGAAAAAGCAAGTAGGTTATATTTGCTGTAGCCAAAGGCGATCTCCATCAAGCTGGATTTGGCTCTCTCTCTTTAGCTGTGTAGTTTGGTTTGTAACTATGTTTTGTTGTAACTGCACGCTGAACGTGCTGTTTTCTTCAATTCTACATTTCTATGGCATAAAATAATGATATGGCAAAATTATACACTGTGTAGCCTGTAAGCTGTCAATTTTCTGGGGGTGTTTCTGGGTAAACCTTTGTTTCAAATGAGCTTTTTCTTGCATACAAACCCCTCCCTCTCCCTCTAAAAACACCACATTTATACTGTATTTGCATCTTTACTAGAAAAGGCCCTTGCTGCTTTAAATTTGACTCATCTTCAACTTTTAAATATCTATAAAATCATTTTCTTCCCCCCAAATTGAAGACGAGGCAAGGTATTGTTTTCAACCCTGAGTATTGTCTGCAGAGCTTCCTGTCAGGCTGCTCATGGTCCCAACAAGCTCCACCAATCATATAAGAGTGAGGGAAGCCTGTACAGTATGTAGCCTAAGAGGCAAACCCCAGGGGGAAAAATTAAAAATGTGAGCACACTGTAACAAATGAAGGCAAACCAGATGAGAATATCAACTCTTATCTAGATTTTGGACCCTGTTAAGACAGAGTTTAGAGACTGAATCATGTTACCGCTCGTCCTCAGTGGAAATGATGCCCGTGCTCCTTCATTAGGAGGAGCTGGCAGTCTTGAGCTGCATTCAGCTGTCAGGTATTCAGTGGGCATCACCTCGTCTTAACAACTACAACAGGATTTCATTCGCACTGTCACTCCTGTCTAAATACACACAACGGCAGCTGTGTATGTGTGTGTGTGTGTGTGTGTGTGTGTGTGTATGTGTGTGTGTGAGAGAGACTCAGAGAGAGAGAGAGAGACAAGTAAACATGCCTGAAATTCAAAGACTGATGTTTCATTCATTATGTTGTCAGCATGAATAATAGATAGCTAATTGATATGCAGTACATCACACACACACACACACACACACACACACTTCCATGTGGGATCGCACTCTGAACTAATATTTGTAAGGCTCAGTTGTCATTTCACATTCAAATTTTTCACAAGAGGCAACAGAACAAGAGACACAGTGAGGGGCAAGAGAGAGATCAAAAGCCAGAGAAAACACACACACACACACACACAGTATGTACATATATATCATATAAAACATGCAGAGGGTGGAAATGAATAACTAACTACTGCTGTCTCTGTAACTGAATTGCTTTTTCTAAGTGTAACATGTAACAAGTGTTGAGCTACTTTTGTAAAAGCATGAACGACACAATACACTAAAGTTACTCTACTCTCAGATAGATCTCATGAGGTCAATAACAGGATAGTAAGGAAGAAGAAAATATATGTCAGCTACATGAAATGTCTTATTTTCTCTGACTTTCCTCTAATCTTTTTGTATTATTTTATCCGGACAATTATATCTCTGCAGGCCTCAAGGAATTATTCAGTAAATTCAATTAAATATCACCAAGAAATCACTTGTTGGTTAAATTGCACATACAATGCAACCACCTAGCTAGCTATTCACCACCGGAGCCATACTTAAACCTGCATTGCCACTTAGGGACAATGGAAACAAGCTGTGACACACTGACACATCATCATCAAGTTGATATAGGGAACAGTTGTAAACAGTTGCCTATTTACACATCCAGCAGTTACAAAGCAACATTCATTTGGAGTTGTATTTTTGACTTCACTCCTCTTTTAGCTCTGTTTTTGGTCTCCACCAACTCCTGAGGGAAATATCTGACTCTTTAGCTGCTAAATGCTCCACTATGTTCAACAGCTAGTCGCTAACCTCGTCTGTCTGACGTTGGGTTCTGGGCAGGTCATGCACAGTGGATTTTTTGCTGAAAACAACCACCTGCAGAGACTGGAAACAGGTCTGATGAGAGTGGTAAAAGTGAAAACAGTAAAGTTGTGAGTTCACCAGCTGAAAATAAGAGTATCGATCTCATCAACTCTCCACAAGAAAACAGAAGTGCATTTCCCAAAACATTTTTTTAGCCATGAAGCTGAGGGAGCAGGTTGATGTCTCTGACAGCAAATAGTCCTGTATCGGACGTCCAGTGTGTGTCCTTTTAGACTTCACGATTTCAGCCGGCATAAGGAGGAAAACAGAGGAGAAAATACACAAGTAATCTGAGATGGATGGATGTGAGAATGAAAGAATGATAGACACATAGAAAGAGGGAAGGAGGAGAAAGTAGAGAAATTAATACAGAAAACTTTTTTTTTCCTTTTGACAAAACAGAGCTGAAGGACAAACACTGAGTTCTGAAAGTCTGAGAGCAGACTGAATAACAACCCTTTCAAACTGTTTGTGCTCAGTGTGCGTTTGAACGCCCCCTCACTTAGATACCTGTCTCCTGGGAAACTGGTGTATGCGACCCACTCACTCACTCACACACTCACACACACACACACACACACACACACACACACACACGGCTGCCTGGAAGAGTTGAGGAGTAAAGAAAGAAAGAGCGGTGGGGGGGATTCAACAGTAATGAGTTCAGACACTCACATAAACACTGGTGCATGCACGTACACACACACACAGACACGCACACACGCATCTCAGCTCCCTGTGCTTAAGCTGCAATGAAGCCTCAGCCAATAGAATGCCTATGTTCATGTGATGCCGGCCAATCAGAACCCTGCATCCTGACACTCCCACAGGAGGGTGTGTAGGGCGCTGCTGAGGTAGGATGGAGTGTGTGTACCAGTGTATGTTAGGATGTGTTGATACATTTCTGTGCTGGTGTACTGTATCTGTGTGTGTATGTGTGTGTGTGTGTGTGTGTGTGTGTGTGTGTGTCAGAGGAAGCTCCCAGCAGGTTCTGATGTTATGCTGATGTTGGTCCTTTGGGGGAAACAGAGAGGCGGCCGAACCCCTGACTGGTGCTCTCTCCGTGAAACAGGAACACACACTCAGTTCATGTCAGCAAAGATTTAATTACACGTGGACACACAGGAATTCAAAAGGCGCGCACACACACACACACACACACACACACCTTTGCCAGCTCTTTGAGGACAGAGTCATGAACGGTCAGCAGTGTAAAATGTGTCTCCCGTGGTCAGCTCTGCAGCTCAGCAGTGGAAGCTGAACTTTCCTCCATTTTATCACAACCAGCAGCTTCATTACTGGGCTGCCAAAATGGAGCCCTGATGGAGTCCACTGTTGATTAAAGCGGCAGTCCACACAAACTGAACCCAGGCTCAAAAGCAAAGAAACAAAAAACAAAAAACATGAGAGCAGCTAATTTAGGTGAGCGAGCTGCTTCTTCTAGTGGCAGTGAAAACTGCTGGAGACGAGGTGATAGGGGAGAAAGATCAACGCAGAGGTGGAATTAGTAGTAGTATTACTATTAATATTTAATTATTACATTAAAGGAATAAGAAATATACTTATTGCTTTCTGGCAGAGTTAAATGAGAAGACTGATACCACTCTCATGTCTGTACAGTAAATATGAAGCTAGAGCTAGCAGCCGCTTAGCTTAGCTTAGCACAAAGACTGGAAGCAAGGGGAAACAGCTAGCAGGGCTGTCCAAAGGTAACAGAATCCACCTACTAGCACCTTCACAGCTCACTAATTAACACGTTGTGTTCATTTATTCAATTTGTACAAAAACTGAAGTGTGAAAACGACAATTCACCATTTTATGGGGGGGGAGTAGTAACTTCCTGGGTTCTCCACTGGTTGCCTGGCAACTGCTGCCAGTCAAAGAAATAGTCCTGAACACAACCCCACACACTTCAGTTATTGTATGGATTAAACAAAAGAGATATAACATGTTAAATAGTGAGCTTTAGAAGTGCTGGCGGGTGGATTTGTTACCTTTAGACAGAGCCAGTCCCCCCGTTTCCAGGCTTTATGCTAAGCTAAGCTAACCGGCTGCTAGCTGTAGCCATATAAGTAACTAAAAAATATGATAGTGGTATCAATCTTCTCATCTAACGCTTAGGAAATAAGCGTATTTCCCAAAATGTCAAACTTTTCCTTTAAAATATCTTTCCAGTTGTTTGTGAAGATGTCATGTTCACTAATTTAAACTCAAAATTATTTTCCTGCAAACTGAAGTGAACAAATCCGTTGAAATAGAGGGATGAAAGGGAAAAGTGCAGTATTTTAGCAGTTTAAAATGAACACAAATGTCATCAAAAGATAGAAAAGAGAAAAGCTTGAAGAAATTAAAGAGCTTGGTTTTCCTGTCAGAGACTCCCAGAACACCAAAAGTACAGTTCCATCTGTTTATTGATTAACTATAAAATATTGAGTTACTAAAACAATTTAAAAGAAACACTGATAAACGTGGTTGCTGTCTGTAAAAAAAAAAGTTCCTTACACATATATAGTATAGGGTGACAGAATATATCTGGTTTCAGATTTATCTCTAAAATGTATTCTTTTTGCATTTTTACAAGATTAGGCATGTTTACAAAGTATATTCTGATAGCTTTTTCTCCCCTCGACAGTGAAGGATCATTTACAAAACTTAGATGATTTTCTATTCATTTTCAAAATAATCTTTTTTTTTCTTCTGTAACAGGACAATAACGATACTGAAGGAACAGCAGACGAAGAACCAGCCTCCAGTCCACCTCTCTCTCTCTCCCATTCTCACTTTTGCTCTCTCTCTCTCTCTTTCTCTCTCTAGCAGCTAGCTCCCAGTGCCTGTCAGCAGTATTGCTTGAGAGGCGTCGACGATTGTTCAGAGAAGGGAAGCAAGGGAAGAAAAAAAATTACGGAAACATGCAAAAAAAAACAAAAAAAAAAGTACAATAACATACAGATTTGAAAAAATAAATCACAGCAAAAACAAAAGACAAGCGAAAGTAAAACATAAACGGTGATGATAAAAAAAAAAAAACCCATATACAAAGTCAGGCTCTTAAAACATATGACACCAAATGAAAATGAAGGCCAAGTGGGCAATAAGTGTGTGTGTGTGTGTGTGTGTGTGTGTGTGTGTGTGTGTGTGTGTGTGTATGTGTGTTGGACCCTGTTGGAAGGCCTAAGGCTGGGCTTTGGATGGAGATAGGGGGGCAAATAGAGATTGGAAGGCAATAACACACACCTTAAAGGGTTACATAGGTGTGTGAAGTGTGTGCACGTGTGTGTATGTGGTAATACCAGGGGATAAGAGTGTGATGTCTTATCAGTCTCCCGCCATCACACAAACACACACACACACACACACACACACACACACACACACGCGCGCGCGCGCGCACACAGAAAAAAAGTGCTTTAGCAGCTCCAGGGGTAAACAAACATTCATAACGGGCACTTTAACTTGTTCACTCTGCAAACACCGGTGCGACCTGTGTACCCATTACACTCCCACGGCTGAGACACCAGCCGGAGATCCATTCTGGCCGACTGTCACTCAGAACTTTTGAACTTTTGTCTGCAGAAATGTGAGTTTCAGGCAGGGATGTTCGGCAGCTTGAGGAGCAGGTGGGGCTTTAACAGATAAGATTTTCTGGCATCAGTCGATCCAGTAATCTCAGAAAACAGCACATACAGTCACTCTGTACCTGGTTAAACCACTTTCAATACTAATAGACTAGCAGCACATTATTAAACGTTTCCTTTACTGGGTGGCTATCATGTCTGGATTTTATATAACCGCTTACTGAAATGCTACTATACTGGCAGACGTCTTTTGTCAATTATCGGGAAAACCTCGCATTAACAACATTAACATCTTGGGCCGTCCTCCAGACGTCACGCAGCCATCTCAGAGTGAGTAAAAAATTTGATATATCCTGTAATAAAATCAGATAAATCCAGACATAACCAAAAGGTCTCAAAAGAGTAGAAAATATTAAACCTATTGAATATCAACAAGACAATCTTCAATCTCTGCAGCAAAGCAGAGAGAGGGCAACGTGGTAAGAAACATACAAGAAAATCAACATGATGATCACAGATATATACTATCTATACAGTATTCTATATACTGTATAGATACTGATACAAACTCTATACACAATAGTGTAGCTAAGTAAGTTAAGAGCTCAGGAACAGAGGGTTGTTCAAACTAGAAATCACAAAGAAAGGTGTTTCCCAATGTCAGCAGACTGGGGAACATACCAATCTGGTGGTGGGTGTAGGGGGCGGGACCTAACCGAGATTTGGCGAATCACCATCATAAGGCCTGGGAGAGTAAAGCCGCCCAAACGCTCACAACCCTGAGCACGACATTCAACAGTCTCACCCTAAAAACGGTTAAACTAGGCACGTAGAAAAAAAATCATAAGCAGCTAAGAGAGGCAAAAAGAAGAACGCTTAAAGGGGACGTGGTGGCGGGTGTTCGTTTATCTATGCCTAAGGGCGAAGGGGCATCACGCAGAGGAGAGGCAACGAGAGCGGTGGGAGGGGGTTAGTCAATACTCAATACTCTAGGAAGACATACAGGGCTCCCAGTCACAGAGTCTCCTCTGCAGCGGAGTTCATTCAAAGTGCACTCATGTCAAAGATGATTGCTTGGGGGGGCAAAATGTGGTCAAACGGGGGCAAGATAGACATCCATAAAACAGCAGAAGCAAAAGAAAACTAAAATACATCGACGACAGGACATTTAGAGGTTGAAAACGCTGCAGCCAAAATGAATGAATTGAAGCCAAACTGTAAAAGATCACTGTCAAAAGTGAATTGTGATCTAATCAGTGCTGGCAGCTTCATACTGACTATCAGTGCCATGTCCTTGATGCATCTTGGACTGACTGCAGTGTTTACAGCTCCGAAAACACCTTAAGAAAAAGGAGAAATCCACCCTCTGGGACTCCTACACCGCTGATACATCTGCTTGTCTTGTTCAGTGCATTCATGGAGTTACTTTGTGATCAAGTGTTGCAGTTAATTTTTCTTGGTTACCCATTTTTCTTACAAAATGTTTCCCAGAACATCCAAAAACCAGCTTTTGAACACCCCCCAAACCCCAAATCTTGTAGCTGTGCTGGTTATCTACTGAGGCTGGTGTCTCCTTTAGGATCTATTTCTCCCCGTATTATTATCCAACCTCAGTGCAAAATGGGCAAACAATAAAATACATCAACAGCAGCTGTTTGTGTTTAATAGTGTTTTAAGTGTTTTCAGGGTGGATTTTTCCTTCAAGATAAGGAACTCAAAGATGAAAATGGGAAGTGCTTTTAATAGTACAAAATTCCTTCCTCTCTCTTTAAGCCTGAGTATCTAAGGGAGTCAGAAGTTTTAGTATCACATGGACGGTTTGCCTGCCCGAGTTAGGATTGTCAAGGGGAACTGAAGGGGTTAAATTAAAGGAGGGTAGACTTTAAGTGTTTTGTTTTTTTTGTTAAGTGCTTTCTCTTTGACAGCAATGGAAGGAGTCTCCACCTCTCTCTTTCTGTGCGTCTCTTTCTCTCTTTGCATCTGTCTGTCGCTCCTGCTGTTCTGTAGATACATTTATATGACTGTAACATGACTGTAACATCACCACGGCAACATCAGAATCACAACGTCACATTGCCGTCCTGCCAGGTCGGACGGACAGAAACGGCCCTCTCTTCTGTATCATCATTCACAGTTCATTAAAGCTTCTCAACTGTTTACCTCTTTAGAAAAAAGTACTCTGACGTAAATCTATTACATGAAAATAAAACACTCATATTTTCCTCTATATAACTGTGTGTGTATTACATGGAGGTGAGTATTTACACGTGTCTGTGCATGTGTGAGTGTATGTATGTGTTTATGCAGGGCTTATTTACATGTAAAAGGAGACTGAAGTGCTCGTGTGTGTTCTGAAGCTTTCCCATGAACACAACAAGCAAAACAGCACGTGTAAATAAAGTCTGTGTGTGCAAAGGTTTCAGGAGACTTGATCCTCATAATACTGTCTATAGTGTCTCCCGTCTCTGTAGTAGTAGCTGTTGATGACAGTCTGTTTGAAGTGTATCATGGTATCTGAGCGGTTGAGTTCACTGAGTCCCGGCTGTGAAAGATCCACCCTGAATGAAGATCAGTGAGTAGACTTGGAAAGACCGCGGCTTGGGTTCGACTCCTCAGTGAGGTCCATAGTTGGTAAGCCGGGTCATGATTTGGTTTCAAAGTAGCAGTGAGTTTCTGTGTTTGTTCAGCAGATGACTGGGACTCCGTCGGTGTTGAAGATCATGCCGGTGGTGGGTTCGTAGGTGCCGGCCAGGTAGTAGAGGTCTTCACTGTCGGCGTAGCGGCGCGTGTGGGTCATCTGCTCATACTCCTCCACGCTTACCACCAGGCACTTGTGGCTGACCGTCTGCACATCATTTTCGTCGCTGTGAGACGACTGGTAGAGGGCGCGCTGTGACAGAGACAGAGGTTTTTATCCTACATCTGTATATATTGTGGATGAAGACCTGCTTCTTTTCTACCCTACTAAACAAATAACTGCATCCACCTGTTGTCCGTGGAGCCCCCGAAACTGACAAAATGTAGCAAAACATTATCAGGCAAGTCAAAAACATACCAACTGACTGAAGGTTAAAGGAAAAACATAAAGTTTTATTTTTCTTTTTACACTTAATTTATTTAACTTAAAGTATTATTTATTGATGATTGATATTTTTGACATTTAGTCAGTTTTGGGGCTCTACTTTATGGTTATGATAAAATCACCAGGGGTTTTGAAGCCTGAAGATCTGAGCTGAAAAACACTTTTAATTATTCGATTTGTTTCTCACCTCCATGAAGTCTTTCCTCTGGATAGACGAGTGCAGAGCTGCTGGCAAAGACTGACCACACATCTGATCCCAGTTCTGGAGAGGAAAGAAGTCTTAGCAAAAAGTTTCAAACTAATCATACCCAAAAACTATTATGCACTCTGACATGCGTTTCTTTCACTTAACGGCTATGAATGAATCACGCATGCTAAAAAAAGTCATGCTCAAACTTCTCATGATAGTTTTTAATGATACAGTAGCACTATGTATCGCAATGCGGAAAGAAGAAAGAAAAATGATTGTGGGAAGGTTCTATAATTCTCCTTTAATGAATTACATTTCTTGAAATGAAATATTGTCAAAACAATGAATAAGACAAAATAACTTAAGAAATAAAATGATCTTTTACCGAATAACAAATCAAAATTTTCAGATAGCGATTTATCAAGACGCAAAGTTTTGTAACGTAACAATGACAGCCAATGTTTAAGGAGTGGTGCTCCTGCTCTAGGGGAGCAGATTCAGTTGAATCACTTCCACAAATAATTTCTTCAAAAGTGGTTTCAAAACTCCTACCTTCTTGTCGGTGAGTTTCTTGCCGGGGTTTGTCTCCTCTGGATGATAGAACCAGTTGACCCTGACCACCATGTTGCTGCCCCATGACTCCCACATGCTCTGGATGCGGCCAATGAACGGCAGGTTGGGCCGGCCGGCGGACAGGAACACGGCACAGTCACCGATGCGGATCATCTCTCGGCCACGCACAATAGCCTTATAGAAGAGCTTCTTAGCCTTGCCCTTCATACCGCGTCTCTGGGGGGGGGGGTCAGAAGAGGACAGGCTGGTCACAGATTGAAGGAGGGACATTTGGACGAATAGTAGGTGTTTCTCAAAATGGGCCCATAAATTGTTCTACTCTAAGTGATTTTTCTCCTCACCTGCGTGGGTTTCCCAAACCACTTCCAGAGTTGTCTGGCTGGAAGGAAAGCAGAAATTTTGGGCCTGTTCTCCACACTGGGAAGCCTCTGACGTTTAGCCAGCTCCTTGGTTGTGGGGAGGTGGACCCCCTCTCTCCGCTTTGGTCTGCCCACCTTCCCCTCTCCTCCGCTGGGCTTTGGTTTTGGAGGACGACCCCTTTGACCGGAGCCCTTCCCGGTGGCTGGTTTAGCAGGTTTAGCTGAAGCAGGAGCAGCAGGAATCGGAGAAGCTGAAGGGGAGGGAGATTGTGAGGAAGCAGACAGCTCCTCTTCCTCCACTTTTATCTCCATCTCCGCCTCCTCCTTCACCTCTTCTTCTCTTTCTTCTTCTTTTGTTTCTTCTATCGGTTTGTCCTGTACTGGAGGCGGGGAGACGGGGCCTGGTGGGGGCGTAGGGGTCCTCTCTTCATCCGAGCTGCAGGAGGAGTCATCAGTGGACGAAGAGGACGACGAAGAGGATGACGATGAAGACGATGAGGAGGAACCAGAGCAGGATGAAGAGGACGAAGAGCAACTTGAGGTGCATTTCTTCTTTTTGCACTTCTTCTTCCCTTTCTCCCCTTCTTCCTCCGACTCCGAGCTGCTGCTACTCTGAGACTCCTCTTTCATCTTTCTCTCCTCTCTTTTCTCCATCTCCTTTCTCTCCTCTTTTTTACCTTTCTCCTCTCTGGTGTCCATCTCCTGTCCTCTACCAGCACTTCTACGACTATCTGCCTTCTCCTTAGCCAGCATCGGTGCTTTGTAGGTGGAGTCTTTCTCTGGTAGGCCAGTCACTCTATCTGGAGCTCTCAGTTTAGCCTTTTGCAATTTCTGATTGGCCGTGGCTGTGGTGATGGGGGCGTGGTCTCGTCTGACGCCCCGACCCTCTAGCAACATCAGAGCCTTGGTCTTCTTGGTCTTGGGGGAGGTGACACCTTCATGGTCGAGCTTCACGAGGGGCTCTGCAGACAGGGGCTTGCGCCTCACTACAGAGCCCACGTCACTTTGCCCCGAGCTGAGCTTGGGTCTGGAGATGGGGCTGGGTCTGGAGCTGGAGGATAGCTGGTCGGACGGCATCTTCAGTTTGGGTCTGAGGGCAGATGATGATGACAACGAAGACGATGAAGGTCTGGGAGTCAGTGAAGAGCCGGGTTTGCCTGTTGACAGCCTGGAGCTGGGGCTGGATATGAGTCCAGAGCTGAGGCTGGGTCTGGAGCCGCTGTGATGGTCCGAGGAGGGTTTGGTCTTGGGTGTGGAAGCAGAAGTGGGTCTGGGCGTGGATGAAGCACTTGGCTTGGGTGCAGTAGATGATGTTGCCATACTGGGTCTGGACATTGGTCTGTTGGTGGTGGGACTGATGCTGCTGGTATTCTCTCTTTCTCTGCGCTGGTTGTTGTACGAGCTAAGGTTGGGCTCGCTGTACAGATCCACAGTCAGGACCTTCCCATAGGTGGAGGGGTAGAGGGAGGGAGGCAGAGCGCGGGCAGGTTTAGGAGCAGGAGACTGGGATGAGCTGGCCTTCCTGCACACCGGGTTGGGAAGGGTAGGGCTACTTGTGGGCGACGTGGTGGAGCTCTTGCGACCTGGCTTTGCCTGGGTTCCCATCGTCGGCCGGGATGCAGGCCGGGGCTTCTCCTGAGCTGCCTTCTGGACAGAGGAGGTCCTGTCCTGGGAAGGCTTGGTTGGAGCCTGGGGTCTCTCTGCGGGCTGGGTGGAGGCAGACGGAGGATCAGCTTTCTCCCGGCCATCTGGATTCATAGAGGTCTCTGAGAAAAAAGAAGGAAAAACAACAAAAAAGTTGAACAATTCTGCTTTTTTGGCCAAACGACACTGTAAATGGGTTTACATCTGGATATGTTGATGTTTTCATTGTGTGGCTTTATGAGTTTTGTGGTCTGCAGCCTCACATGCTGAGAACGATAGACAAATCAGCAAGGAAACCATTCTGAAACGAAAACATTGCATTGAAGAACTGCTTACCCAGTAGAAACAAGGCCAGCGTCCGCAAATCAGACAAGCAACATGCCACATATTACAACTAGAGTAATAGACTGACGAAGCTGTTTGAGCTAATTCATTAAACTGATACCAGAGATGATGGCCGCGGTCATGAGATGTTTGATGAGCTATTTTTGTTGGTTCCGTTGTAAAAAGACTCAACAAAAGAGGAACACGACAAAAGCATTTTTGATTTTAGCTCTTTAATGGTCTCTATGATAAATATGTTAAAATAATGACAGCAACAAACATGTTACTCATTTATATTATTATTATTTCTAATAATCAAGTCCATTTCCAACTGTCTTAAATGGATAAGTAAACACACTGCACTTCCACTGAGCCAGATAATGTGAAATCCATCTCTTTTTTATGACGTTATGCCGACACATTTGGCTCCAGTGCATGAGGAGATGGTCCCATGAAATTACTCAAAAAAGAAAAAAAGGCAGCATATCTGAAAGAAAGGCAAACGTGATGGCAGTACTTAATGTACAGTGCACTAGTTTTATTTTAAGCACCCGCTCCATTATTTTTACCTCCTATGGGAAACATCACCTTTTCTTTCTTTAATAATTTTAACGGAATTGACACTTTTTGGTCAGTCACATCTGTGAAACTCATTGTTTCTACCAACAATTTCACTAATGCATTAGAGTCGAGTAGAAATAGACTGAGAGGATATTATCTATCAGTAGGATAAAGCAGTGGGTTGGTGGACTATCAATGATACCAACCTCAAGCTTCCAGCCCCAATTAACCGACAAAGACTTGTATTATTCAATCAATCCCTCCATCGCTCCTGAGGATGCGGTTCGATTAGCTCACCTGGTTTGGGTTTGGGTTTGCGACCGGGTTTTCCTTTGATCTTAGGAGCGCCCTCCTCTGGCTTTGTTGCCGCCTCTTTGCCCTCTTTGCTGCATTTGCGGACTCGCCTCCTGGAGCAGCTGGTCACGAGCAGTGCAGGGGACGGCTCAGCGCCTGGACAGAAGCAGAGAGCCAGCAGGCTTCACAGTTTATCTGAAGAATTTAACCTATCTTTGTCATGACTGTTATCTGTTACCTGCAATGTTTCAACCTCTCAAACTGAGCCAAAACAATCTGCTATTTTGGACACCGTTACGTGTTTTTGAGTGTGCTCACTCTGCGGTGATCACTCCCTCATAAAGCATCAACATGTTGGAAGCACCTTGCTTGCAAAAAGAACAATAATTATACCAGCCCCACAGAGAAAAAGACTGTAATTTAACAAGGTGTTTGTGCTCTCTGATCAATAAATATTTTGGTATATTTATGTACTTTTGTAAGCAAAGTGCCTCATCTTGTTTCTCTCCTTTTGGAAGCCCTGTTTTCTTCACTGTATGTGATGTGGACCGTCACGAAGCCTGAACCAGGCTTTAACCAAGCAGTGAGGGAGATGTTGCAACTCGTGTATGTGTGTGTGTGTGTGCGCGTGCGTCCGTGCTCACAGTGGATCTTGTAGTCTGGTGGCAGCAGTCTGATGTGGGAGAGAGGGATGCGGCCTGTGTCGCCGTCATCAAACTCCACCGTGATGAGATCGTCATTCTCATCAATATCTGAACTTCCTGTTTGGGGAGAAAAAGTAACGTAAAAGTAAGCAGAGAACATTTTGACCCATTTTAGAGATTAAAAACATTAAAAGATGTTGTAACGCATGTGTTTTGATTTGTGTAACAGCTAGTCACTCTAGCAATATTGTTTCTTATTGTTCGTTGCAGTAAAGCTCACTGAATTGAAAGTGTTAATAAGAACAGAACCCAGACCAGTTATGTTCCCATTACCATCTGCCTCTTCAAAGTAATAAACTCAGCTGCATTATACACTGAAGCTCTGCTAACATCTTTTACATTCATTTTGTGCTGCCAGCTACAATTTAATTGTCCATGTAAGTGGATTGTGAATCATATCATGTAAGTGGTGGGTGTGAGTGCTGTTGCCTGTACCGTTGACAACAGTGCCGGGGTAAAGGCAGCGGTACTGCTGGCTCCAGTAGGCAGCGATGCGGGTGCCCTCTGGGAGGTAGCGCACGGATGGAGGTTTCACATCGATGATCTGCACACACAGAAGAACTTTTATATATCAACACAGCATCAACCATCTTCGTGCGCGTGTACACATACATTATTTCACTTTTCTAACTCCTCAAACTCTCACATCTCATGCATCACCAGAAACAGAGGGAAGTTGAGCATTGGGTCTTCCATAAATGTGATCCAGTTTACTCACAGCCTCCTGCAGCAGTTGTTCCAAGCAGTAGATGTGTGGTCGGTTCCCTCTCTCCCCCTCCACCACCACGCTGTATCTGCAGGGAGGAAATGTGGGAAAGGGGTCGGGGTCAGTGAGACAGCAGTCCCATCTTCATCTTGATTCTGACAGCTTTGATGTGTAGCAGGCTGGGGAATGTGTTGTCTTTTACTAACTACCACTACCACAGTGCTTTGACTCAGGCTAAAATGTTGTCCAGAGCGGAGCACGGCTAACACCCGCATCCCCCTGGGGTATTAATCCCGTCAGAACGCGGCTTTAATCTGTTTGTTTTCTTTTAATTAAGCCACTCTGGATTTGAGCCTCAGCTAAATGACCAAAATTAGAATCTAAACGTAATGCTTTATGTTTGCAAGTTTGTGCATGTTTAAAGAAATAGTTTGACATTTTGGGAAATATGCTTATTTGCTTTTATGCCAAGAGTTAGATGAGACGATCGATACCACTCTCATGTCTTCCCTGTAAATATGAAGCTACAGCTAGCAGCCGGTTTGCTTAGCTTACCATAAAGATTGGAAACAGCTAGCCTGGGTGTGTCCAAATGTAACTGCTGATTAACACTATCACTAATTAACACGTTATATCTCGTGTGTTTAAACAGTACAAAAACCAAAGTGTGAAAACAACAAGTGAGTTAGGCTAGCTGTTTCCCCCGGCTTCAAGTGTTTATGCTAAGCTAAGCAGCCGCTGGCTTCAGCTTTATATTTGGTGCACAGATATGAAATTGGTATCAATCTCCTCATTTAACTCTCAGACAGAAAGGAAATAAATGTATTTCCAAAAATGTAAAACTATTTCTTTAAGAGAATAGCAAGTGTCTCTGTGTTATGCATATGAATAATCAATAAAGCTTTGTAACAGGTCCCTGTGGTTTGTACCTGCAGACGCTGCCTAACAATATTTTCTCTTACAGTTTAAATGTCTGGGGGTTCCTCCAGCCATGTGCAGCTGAAACAGGTACTTCTCAAATCAAGGACAGCAAACTTTAGAGGGGAAGAAAACTGGAGCACACTGATTGATTTGCGGCTTTAAATAGTGCAAACAGATGTGTGTGTTTCCACTATTAAAAGGCTGCAAATCAATCACTGTGCTCCAGTCTTTTTTTACCCAGTTTAAATAACTGCTCGTGTGTACTCACATGTCAGGGGAGTGTACAGTGTTCACGTGTCCCGCGTACAGTAGCTGGTCGTCCATCGGGATCAAAACTCTGAGTCCGTCCACCAGGGAATCCTTATCCAACACACACTGCACCGGAGCTGAACACATGCAATAAGTAAGCACATCATTATCTACCGTGTAAGCCACGTCTGGAAGCAGTAATACATGGTGTCTTTGTGTACTGACCAGGTGTGGAGGACCTCTCTGATACGCTGTTACTGCGGGGTGGGAGGAGTTCATCTTCACTGAAGCTGCTGTCCTGGTTGGGCTCGAAGTCTTCATCTGCTGCCATGCTCTCCATCAGCCGGCTCACCGCTCCCCTGGAAGGCTTCAAAAACACACACAAGGGCTTCCATTTCACAGCACTAATTATCCATTTAAAATATCAACTGCCTGAAGTGTATTAGTTTATATTCCAAAAACCCAGACGATATTTTGTAAAAATCATGAGGATGATGAAATGATGCTGCTGCTTCAGGTTAATTTGTGGCAGCCCACCAAACTACCAGGCTGACACACCACAAATTAACTTTTCAAAGTGAAACAGCAACATATTACAACACTTATGCTATTGAATACACAATCTTTTCTGCTGTTCCGCCACCACAAAGAGCTCTGCACACACTTTAGCTGCCTTTCGTGTTTCCAAAACAAACTCGAGTTTTGGCTGGTGGCAGATGGAGAGCAATGCAACACTTTGGCAGAAACCACACGATACAACAGGTTTACTTTTTTCTCTCACTAACAGAACAAAACAGTGTTAATTACAACAGAAGCTCTCAGTTAAATTCATGAGACTTATTGTTTGTTCATGTTTTTGTGCAACAAAGCAAGCTAGAAAGTAAAGCGTGTGTGCGCACATTTATGTCTAATGACTAAAAATTAGTTCTGGCTTTGTCCATGCCAGAATAATTTAGTTCACATCCATAATGACTTTGCAGCTGATCCATTATCCCACTGACCTCTCTGGCCTTGGTCTTGGCTTTTGGTTGGCTCTTGCGTGCCGGGCTGAGGCTCAGAGGCACGGGGCCGTCTGTGATTGGACTGCACAGTGGCTGCACAGGGCTCACAGGCAGAGGAGAGTCCTTCAGCTTCTTCTTCTGGTTTTCAAAAGTCACAACACACAGAGTTAAAACATGCATATGAATGACAGTACTGAGGATCTACTGGACAGATTTATATCTTTACACATACACACACACACACACACACACACACACACACACACACACACACACTCTGAGGGTGGGATACTGCCAGGCCGCCTGCGGTTGTCCTTTCTTGTCAGCAACACGACACAGACAGCAGGGGAGTGCTGCAGTGACTGAAGTACTGGGAAACCCTGCTGGCGCTCTGACACACACACTTAAACACACACTCTCACACACAGAGGTGTCGAGGGAGACAAAAGGATGTGAGGGAACTAGAGTTTGAGGGACGAGGAGAGGAGTGTAACAGAGAAGAAAAGGAAGATGAGCAAAGAGGGGGGAAGACGAGTCTCTTTGTTTTTCAGTCTCAGCTGGTGAATAACAACCCGATGAATTATTAACGTACTTTCACCACATCTTTCCCCTCTCTGCTGGGCGGAGTGGGCTTGGGTCTGGAGGCGGGCTTCGGGGTGAGAGGTGGGGCTGAGTTGGAGGAGGAGCTCTGACTGGTGGAAGCGGAGGCTGACACAGACGTCTGACTGGCTGAGGTGGTGGCATCATGGAGGAAAATCCTCTCGCTGCGTCGTCGGTTCCAGCCCTCGTCCTCGCTGAAGCCTCCGACCCCGGAGCCGGTGGGGAGGTCGAAGCTAAATTGCCGCGGGGACCGGGGTGAGGGGCGTGGTTTGGGCAGAGGCTTGCGTTTGACTGGCAGCGTGTCATCTCGCTTGGTGGGGCTGGTCTGGTCGATGCGGCGGGTTGCCGGGGGCAACAGGGGGAGTTCTGGGGCGGAGCGTTTGCCGTGCAGCAGAGATGGGAACTTCCTCAGCCGCAAGTCCGAGCCAGAGTCCGACCACTCACACTCTGACGACCCTGATGGGGGAGAGGAGAGGATCACATGATGTAAAAACACTTCCTGTCTCGAACACTTTACAGAAAGAAAAAACAGGCTCCTCCCATAAACATGCAGCCAGTAATGAACTCAGGAGTTAGATTCTCTGAAATCAATAACACTGTGAATAGGACTATTGATCAATTTGAAACTAATACATAATTCAAGACTGAATCATTACACACACCCTGATGTGACAATTAGTAATGAATGGATATTTAACCATGAATCAATAACACAATCCTGAATAAACGCTGGGGTGGTGAACCTGCTCAACCACAAAAAAATACAATTAGAGGCTGGAATGCTGTCAGGGGAACCTGTTAAGTTCGTAAAAGCAAGAGAGTTTGTGCAGAGAACAGGTTTGTCTGCATTACTAGTTAACTTCATTCACAGGGCTACAATTTCTATACGTATATTTTGCACAGACTAAAGTTTTTTGTCTTAATTTTTTGGTATCTGGAGCTTTCTTAAAGGGCACTTCTCACAACGGACCAGCACGAGGACTCTCTTCAAACTATTTCAGATGCCATACAGCAGATCAAAACTGAAATGCCCATTTCAACAAAAAACCCCGGATATAATCCAAGTCAGCCAGTAACATTCAAGGATCGCTGACTACAACTTGGGGAACAAGTGTCTGAACTGGAACAGAGAGTAAGCTCAAATGAGGACAATGTTCATGATGCGGTTGATGTATGATGACAGGTGGAGAGTCTTGGCCTATGGCGTTTACTTTTTACTTTTGTCGTGTTTTTGTTTTGTTTGTCTGCGCACGCATATTGTGTTTTATTCTAGTTTAATTCTTGCCTTCATAGTCGTCGCGACTGTGTTTCTTGAGAAGGGTGTACTACAAGGATCTATTTTAGGGCTTTTCATTTTCTATCATTCATTTTCACAAAAATGTGTTCTAATTATTTTGTTCAGTTACATGCAGATGACACTGTTACATATAATTCTGTCCTGTACACCACCTGAAACTCAACCATGACAAGACTGAGCTGCTCTTCCTTCCAGGTAAGGCCTCCCCGTCCATGAACTCTCCAAAATAAAAAAAATAATTACATTTGCCCAGGCATGATGGTTAGTAACACATGACTCATTTGTATCTGTTGTGTTACCCAGAGTGCTTTGCCTGCTGCGGTGTTTGCCGTCATGGAGAAGGCTCAGTGGAGTGGAGCTGACAGGGAGCGCGGTCGCCGCAAACCTGGCCAGCAGACCCAGCCCGCTCTCCTCACAGCCGCCATCATCGTCTGAATCGGACTCATCCTCGTTGTCGTCGTCCTCCTCGGACGTTTCTGTTTAAGAGAAAAGATTTTCAGCTAAGAGGTCTGAATGTGGCTGCAGCATGGGTCTGGGCCAAAGGTCAAATCACTTCCTATCGTTTCTACCAACTGCGGACACAAAGACTGCACCATAGAGACGATGAATTTAAACAATCAAGATACAACTTTTCTAAGACAAGAAACTAAATACAAAGACTGAATTAAGGCCTGTGTGAAAGGATACAGCAGCCTGAACCTTACATTAGTAGACTGTCTACACAAATACCCAGATACACACACACACACACAATCCCACATCTTAACATGTAGGCTGATCAGAGACAACAGTGGAGAGAGAGGACATAGACTAACAAACCACTGCAGCCTGCCTTCACAATGTAATTCTGTGTAAGCAAGATACAGCAGGAAAAATTGGGATCTACCACGTACATGTATGTGAGCCCCACTGACAGCTAAGACAGATATAATTTATTATTTAAAAAAAAAAAACCTTCAGAGAACATGACAGAGAGAAGCGAAAAACTGCTCTTCCTCTAAGTCTGACAGGCCGAGGTGCGCGCGCACACACACACACACACACACACACACACACACACATTGCAGCATACTGCTGGTTAGCCGTGTGTTGCTGGTAGTTAGCAGTTAGATCTAAGGCAGCAGATGAGCAGGAGGAGCGTCTCCTCAGGAGTTAGTGTTAACATTGAGGGTGGATGCACAGTACAAGGTCTCTTCAACCACCAGACATACCTTCATATTTTTATTTGTTTTATTAAAGCGCCAAATGTCAGTCATAAAATTAACTATAATGTTTCTTTATGAAGATTTTTATCAAAAAGTAACTAAAGTAGTAATTAATAAGTAACTAAACACCAGACTAAAAATCAGTGTTTTGCCCTCTCTGGTTGAAAGTTTCAAGTCTGTTGCACCTGTAACCACACCAGCAGTGATGTCATGGTGTACTAAAGTACACCTGTACATCACATCAGCAACGTAAGAAGGTAAACCAACAGAGGTCAGCAAAAGCAACATTTTTAGGGGGTGTTAAGTTACTCTTTAACCAAAACAGTAACGCTTGATTTGATTTATGAGGCTCATTTGAATTAAACACTTTACTTTTGTTGTGGCTCCAAACAAGAATAAAATCAACAAATTAAAAAATGTTTTTAGGACTTGTTTTAGGAGCCAAACCTGGTGCATATGTTGTACTGTGAATCCACTATGTGTTAACTGTAGCAAGCAGACGATACAACAGACAGGCGCTGAGAGGACAGCCCTGTGAGGCCCCTTGGTATATTGTTCGTATGATGTGTGAGTAACCATGGTTACATCCTCTGTCCCAGCAAATCACTGAAAGTCTTCCTTTAAACTTTTACAAGCTATCAGGAGACATGAAGTGGGTTTAAGTGGGGGGTAACCATGGCTCTCATTAATGAGCTTTAATTTGTGATCACAATAAAAATACAAAAAAAAAAAAAAAAAAAAAAAAAAAAAAAAAAAAAAAAAAAAAGAGGTTAATGTTCTGTGTATGTCGTTCAATTTCAGCATAGCCCATGTTAGCGGTCAATAAAGAATGGAGGGAGGGGCACTTCCTACTTACAGAGCAGGTGACAGGGGTGTGGCCTCAGGCAGGGCGGGGCAGCACAGCGGCGAGAGCACAGCCTAGCCGTAGCGTAGCCTGGCCTTAGCACAGTCAAGCTTAAGCAAAGCTTTAGCCACAGCTTAGACTAGCCGTAGCGAGGTAGCATGGGCTCAAGGCTGCGCTAGTCCTTGCCAAGCTTCTGTAATGTCACTGCAGCAGCAGCAGCACAAGCACATGGAACAAGGCTGAGAGACACTCAAAGCATCATGGGTAGGACGGGGGTGGGGGTGGGGTCAAAGGTGAGGAGGGAAAGGTGAGAAGACAGAGCAAGGTGTCTGAGAAAGAAAGGTAAAGGGAAAAGGGTTATTTGAAGGTTTAGTAGACACAGAGGAGGAGCTCTATTGTCCAAATATCCCCAACATCTAATATGATTGGTGCCATCCAGAAGTTTAGAATGAGTGTTAATGCATTTATTTCTCCCACATCACCAAAAACTAGACCAATAAACATTTAGTCTGATGTAAATTTAACAATATATTTCTTTTTAATATTTCTTTTTATGACTATTTAAACTGACCAGGAAATAAACATGTGATCTGTCCTATTTGATCTATCAGTTCTGTGTGCTCTGAACTAATCTTCTACATATGTTTCAGTTTCCCAAATGTAAACCTTACGCCGAACAGTGTTTCCCCAACCTTTGCCAGGAGAACTGAAGGGATATTTGACGAACAGAGCGGTCTAAAGGATGTGTGAGGTGCAGTGGCAGCTTTACAGACTGACAGAGACGAACAGACAGATGAAGCAGACACAAGGACCACAGCGCTTCGCTTTCTGTGCCAATCAAATCAACACCTTTAATAAAGCTTATAGGTACCAAACTGCAATACAACTTTATGAAAAAATCTCACAATTTTTCAATGTACAAATGCTACAAAAACACAGTTTGCAATCCAGGCAATAAAAAACACACCATAGAAATAGGTAAATTCTTTTTAAAAAAGGCAACTTTGTAGAGAAGCCAGCAGCAAGAGAGGTAGGGATGGTCGAGCTAAAGCACAGTCTGAAAACAGCTGCCTTAGCGAAACGCAAACAAAGACACAAGCTGTGACGAAGCTCAAAGACACATTTTTGTCTGACTCAAGATTTGGTCAGTAACCTTGGTCGAAGGAGTCGTCAGAGGAGCTGAGGCCTGCTTCCTCCAGCAGCAGGGATAAGTGCTTGTGTTTCTTCTGCTGAGACTTCGGACTGGACAGCAGGGATGTCGGCGACGATGCAGACCGCCTCTTCCTGGTCAGGTTGCCGTGGGAATGCGTCCCTGAGAGAGGGGGCCAGCCCCCTTGAGCAGAATTGTGCTCCTCTGAATCTGAGTCTGGTGCAGAAAAAGTACGGTTAATGATTCATGAAACAAAGACTCAGACACCAAGAAGATTTCTGCTTGACCTCAACATCACAACCTGAGAGGAATCTGAAAGGACTCTTCAAACTAAATATGAATTTATATTACATTTGACTCTGCTATGGTCACCATAACCTGATAGGTTTGACCCTGACTAATGGTCCTACTACTACTACTACCACCACCACCACCACCACCATCATCATCATGAAATAGATGTAGTCCATGCAGCATGCTGGTCTTTTTGTCTATAACACATCCTCATGTTAGATGAGAAAAAAAAGTGTGAAGTAGATAGTTTTTAAAGGATAAGTCTGGTGTTATTCTATATTTTTCTTAATGTTAATAAATCTTAACTTAGTATCTTTTTCTTGAAAACTAGTGAGCGGACTTTAAGTTCAGATTATTTTGTCAAAACTACTACCAACTTTTAACATAAACTTGAATAAAATGGAATGCATCACCTGCAATTATACAAACTAAAAGCAGACAAGCTCTGCTGTCTGTAACTCTGGATGCATATAAAACTCGGTCATATAAAGCAGTTATGTCTCGTCTCCAGGTACTCACTGTTGGAGCAGCTGCTGAGCTCTGA
The DNA here is from genome assembly GCA_002120245.1 of Maccullochella peelii. Lineage (NCBI taxonomy): Eukaryota > Metazoa > Chordata > Actinopteri > Centrarchiformes > Percichthyidae > Maccullochella > Maccullochella peelii. The sequence continues at coordinate 23,852 of LKNJ01004030.1, forward strand.
TCTCATGGGAGAGAACAAAGCAGTCTTCTTCTGACCTTTCACCTTCCGGACGGGCTCGGAAGCAGAAGCCTTGGCAGCCATCTTGTGTTTCCCTCTTTTGGCAGACGAGTGGATGCCACGCTCCTTCGTCCTACTTTCCGCAGACTTGCCCTTCGGCTTGTCTAATTTTGAGTTGGAGGTAAGTTTGCGAGATGCGCTGAGTGAGCCAAGCTGCGAGAGCGAGAGCGCTCTGTCGAGGTCTGACGCCAGCTGCTCCTGCTCACACACATGGCCACGCTTTGCCTTTAACACCTGACAACAGCACAAAAAACGCTTTATTAGTCAATCAGAACAATGGCACAACATCGCAGCCAAAATCAAAACATGCACTTCCAAGTGGCCTACCTCCAGAGCATGACTGGTGGATGGCTCCTGGTCATTCCAGCTCTTCTTCTTTTTCAGCTTCACTCCTCCACTTCCTGCCTCCGCCTCCTCCTCTTCTCTGGACACCCGAGACCTCTTCTTCTGTCCCTCCCCAGCTTCAGAGTCCTCAGAGTATTGCACCGTCCTACCCACCCTGAGACATCGGAATATTTGCACTGTATGCATCAGATGCCCAGAAAGCCAAAAACCATGCACACAGAAAATGTGCAAAATTGGTAAATTGAGATGTAGATCTCACTCACTTTCCAGGCCTGCTGTCCAGTTTGGGAGGTGTAGTCAAGTGTTTCCTCTTCCTGGGTCGTCCTCTGCCCCGTCTGGTCAGACTCCGCCTCTCATCCTCCTGCTGCTGACGCTCACTGACATATGCATAAAAGAGTTATAGATGTGCGTTTGTCTGGGGTGGAGGTGTGGGAACATTTTTTTTGCAGGTGTGTGTGTCGGTGTGCAATAATAGCAGCAGTGTGATTAACTCATATTGTATGTGTTTCTTAGTATGGGAGCTGTGTGAATTAACACTCACCGCTTGTCTCTGCGTCTCTGCAGCCTGCTCAAATCTCTCTGCTTCTCCTTATACGTCTTCTGCAGCTCAGCCAGGCGAACGCGGTATTCCACTTCCACTGCGTCCAACACATCCACAGACATTTTACTGTACAGCTGCAGAGAAGAGAGAAAAGTGTCACAACATTTCACAAACTGACACGTTTTCATCTCCGGGTGATGTTTTTCATCATCTTACCGGCTCCTCCTTCCTCTGCCTCCAGCTGTACTTCTTGTTGGGGTCCAGTGTTCTGGGCAGATCAATGTGGGACTGTTTCTCGATGGCCTCCAACAAAATCTGTCTGCTTGCTTTAAGTAGACAGTCCAGACCCTCTAAAGTCAGATCTGAATGGGATGCAGAGAATATCGATACATTAGAGGAATATCAATATCAGACTTTATTCTGATTTTTTTTTAAATTTCAGCTTTTTTCCCTTTATTCCTCCCCTCTCCTATTCTCCTACCTTTTCCCATCTCTCACCCCCTCATATCTACTCACCTTTCTCCACGCTGATGTGCTCCATCTCTCGCTGGGCCATTTGGCTAAGCAGGGCCATCCCCTCCAGCGCCACCATCTCCAGAGCACCAGCGCTGCTGCAGTCTGCACCCACGGGAGGGTTTTCTATCTGCGTTATGAGTGTCGGGGCGGGGTGGGGTGCTGGGGCGGGCCATCTCACTGGCTGTCAGCAGAGCGAGCATCCCTGCCATGGGATCCTCAGGCCTGATGCCCGGCGGGAGCGGTGAGTCGGAGGTGGGAGGAGGATAAACGGGTATTTCAGTGACACTTTCTTTCTGACTGGGAGTACGCGAGTTGATTGGAGTGTCTGGCTGTTCTTGTTCACACACAGCGCTGCTGGTTTGCTGTAGTGATGCACACATCTGAGCCGAATCCTGGCTGCCTGAATCTGTAGTAATGCACGATGGATAGCGTTCTGGATCCTTGATGACCTCTCGTTTAGGCTCAGCTTCTATGAGCGGTGGAGGCAAGGGATATGCTGCCTGACAGGAGTAAGATGACACCTCCATTTTGATCTGCCCCCCTTCCTTCTCTTCCTCCCTGACTTCTTCCAGTCTTTCAGCTTGTTGTGGTGGAGGGCTGGGGACACGCAGAGGTAGCGGTTGAGGATGGGGCTTCGGGGCTTCCCCGTCTCCCTCTCTGTCCCGGCTGGCTAGCACAGGGCTGCAGCTCCGGTGAAGAGGACCCAGAGGTTCTGGCGTCATGTCAAGCTGAGGCTGCTCCACGCCGGGTTCCTGCTTGAGAAAAGATCCCGTCTTTGACGGCTCTAGTTTCTGTGGCTTGATGTCCGCGTCCAGCAGCCTTGAATGGAGGTGGGCTGAGGGCAAAGGGGCAGCAGAGGCAGGAGACCGGGAGCGGTGGCGTGAGACAACTTCTGTATTTGCCCCTGTGGGTGCTGGGATGTGATAAGGGGGGAAAGGTGAGCCAAATGGGGCAGTGATGGACTGGTAAGGGTAACCTGGAAGGAGATCTGTCATATTAATATTAAAGCAAAAACACAGAAATTAATACCAATATCATGAACAGGCCTGATTATTCCATTGCTCAAACATTCTTCAAAAGTTCACAGTACTGAAAAGCCTCATGTTAGTCCAGTGAAGCTCATAAAGTATGAGCCCCAACATCTCATAAAAATCCCACATAATACAGGTGGACTTAAGCCCAAGAAGCTAACAGGTCAATCATTTAGCTACAAACACACTACACCTGTAAAGAATAAGTCTCTCTTACTTCAGAGGCTCAGTTGACATGAGGGTGAGCAGCTGATGACTCACCAGAGTAGATGCCTTGAAAGGGTGCAGAGGACGGTTTCTGTCCCCCTCTGTGCTCCCTCCGCCCCACCTCCCCCTCCTCGGCCGCCTCCTGTTTAGGCCGCCGTGGCGAGGACGGGGGCGGAGAGGCTGAGCGGGGGGAAGGCGGGTGAGGCAGGGGCGTCGGTGGGTGAGACAACACTCTCTGCCCACCTTCCTCTGTCTTGAGGGTGGTCACTGGTGAGGGGAGCGGAGGCAGCGGGGTGAGGGAGGAGGTAGACGGGGTCGGCGAGCGAGAGGGAAGGGGAGGTTTGCGGGGGTGCAGGACCGGTGAGGGAGACGGGGAAGATATGGAGGAGGGGTGGGGTTTGGGGTCGGCGTTCCGCTTGTCTGCTTTTTCTTCCATCTCCGGCCGGTGCTCGCTGGCCTTTAAACGCTCCTGAAACACAGGAGAGGAGGCGGTTGAGTTCGGATGATGTGACATACTGAGTTTCAGGGTATAAATATTAGTCTGTGGTTGCATTGTTTCAACTTCCTTGACTGTATTCTTCTGCAGCTGCAGGATATGCTGTGTAAGTGGCTGTTTATTGAAAGTTTATACAACTTTATTTTGTCATTAAAATGTGTCAAGGGTGTATATCATCTCTGGGTTGTATGTACCGTCATATTCTAGTCTGGTCATATTCTATACTTTTCTTATCACCAACAAATCCCATGAAAAGACCAAAACCAACAATGAATGTATCCTAAGTAATGTCTGTGTAGCCAAAGCATGATATATCTTATTCCTCTGTGCCATAGAGCTCCATTATTGTTTAAAAACTATTGTAGAACTGTTTATTGTTAAGTGCACACGTATCAATAACTACACCCAGTCCACTTACGACTAGCTGTGCGTTCCTCTGCAGCTCCAAGACCTGCGCTGTGTGCTGCTGGATCATGAGCAGCTCATGTTGCCGGAGCATCTGCTGCTGGGAGAGGAGCTGGAGCTGGGCTGCATGCTGCAGCGAGCTGCCTGTACCGTATACCCCCGACCACACCGGGGCTCCACGCTCCAGTACATCACCTCCTGCAGAGCAATGGAGGAGGGCACAGGGAAGACAGTAAACTTAAAGGTCCATTTAAAAAGTGACGCTGTTTACGTAGCATTCTTTCAAAGTGTCAAATGTCAAGTGAGCGCATGTTCGACAGCATTGTTATTGCTTCATTTCTCAAAATTAAGACTAAATTTCCTACAACCCCCGGGGTTTTTCTGTCAGAAGGAGGACCTTTACACTTTCACCAACATCCACCCTCTATTGCGGTTTCCAACCTTTTTACTACTTCTACTGTTTACCCAATATTTTTAGCTAATGTCTCTGATCGCTTGCTAACGATTTTTTTACACCTTCTTAATCACAAGATTGGTGTTACAGCTGACTCAATGTGTGGCTCAAAACGTAATTCATACTTTTTTTTTTTTTAATTAGTTGAGCTACTCTACAATCTTTCCATGTACCCTGTGACAACTGTAGAAGTACTGCCTGGGTACAAAGTGCCCCTGGCTGGGAATCACTACTCAGTTACTCTATCTACTGTTTATTAGTTTGTTTTCTCTTTCACCTTACAGAAGAGGTAAAGAAGTGGTAATCATTTATTTTGGCTAAAACGCAACACATTTTATAAGTAAATAAAATGCACCCATACTTTAGATTTCATATGTACATGCAAACACACACATACAAAGAGAACAGCTTTCATACCGTAGTGTGGCAGGTGTTCAGTGGGCACGACTATTAGCTGTCCAGACTGTGGGTCCCTGGCGAACTGGTAGTGAGGGGGTATGGAGCCTGGAAGAGAGGGTGGGTAGCCTGGGGGGAGGGTCTGGTGGAGTGACGAAGGACCCAGGCCTGAATGGGTGGGGTGGTGAAGAAATGGGTGAAAATGGAAAGAAAAAGTGTGAAAAATGTTAGCGACTGAGAAAGTGAAAGGAAAACAAATGTTCTCAGCTAAGATAAAACGAGAGTTACGAATGTAATTAAGGTTCTCTGAAATAGAACTAACATTTACTTAGCATCGTTCTTCACTCAGTATTTATACCCATAATGGAGTTACATCAGTGAGAAGAGCATACACTGAACTTAGCTGCTTTTTTTTGCCCTCTTTGTCTAGACAGAGCTGGCCCTTAGGGAGCTCTGTGTGTGCATTTCCCCATTTTCAGATGTTGTGTGTACAGTTATGTGTAAGCTCACAAGTATGACGCTCAAGTATGTGCGTCTTGATGCTGTTATTTCTGGACAACAAGCGCTGGAGAAGCAAGAATGTCCTGCAAAGACCAGGAATGTCTCAGGAACTTGAATCCTGGAGGCTGCTGCTGGACGAGCCACTCGACAAACGGACAACACCTCCCCTTTCTGCTACACCAATCAGAAAAGGCTACACAGGCTCATGTAGAATTTTGCAAGCATGCTACGTGCTGGTGTTGAACTAATTTAGACTCTTTAATCTTTGGCACCAGGTTGGATAACTCTCTAACACACAATTTTCCAAGACACGTGCTGATGTCTTTCAAGTTGCTTGTTTTGTCTAACCAATATTCCAAAACCCATAGATACTCAGATTACTATCAAATACAAAAAAGAAAAGCAGCAAATCTTCACAATTGAGGTGTTAGAACTTTGACATTTAGATTGAAAAATGACTTAAAAATCAATTGTTTCTCAAAATCAGTGCCGATTAATTTTCTGATGATCAACTAATGGGGTCATCATTTCAGCTCTAAAGTACATCTAATCACTCTTCTCCTGATATAAGCTGTGAAGGTCTTGAAATCACCAACTATATGCCTGACTTTAACCATTATTACATAAAAAAGGCGTCACAAGGAATGTAAAGAATTTTGGGAACATCTAAACATGTGCTTGTAGCAGTTAGCAAGCGTCTTCAGTCACATGTATGTCCACATACTGTAAGGTGAGCTGGAGAGCCAGACTGGGGGGGCTCCAGGCCTGGGCATCCAGGTGTGAGAGGTCAGAGTTGAGGGATCGGGAGGCCATCGCCCCGCCCCTGCCAGGGTGGCCCCTCCTGTCACCATAAGGTTGGGGGTCATGAGGCTGGGTGTCATCATACTGGGTGTCAGGCCGCTAGACAGTGGGGCAGGGTGCATCTGAGTAAACTCTGCCAGCTCCTTGGACTCTCTGGAAGGAAACATTTTGTTTTAAACTGTGTGTTTAGAAGTAGATTTAATGAACCAAAAGATATGTAATTAAAACTTGTGTGCATATTTGTAACCTCCATCACTAGATCTGTTACACTATTTCAATTGGCAACCATTCAAGTTTGGGTTAATTTAAAAAAAAACAAAAAAAAAACTGGCACTCCATCAGCCACACCCCCTTACCTGAGCACTTTCTCCTGCTCGCGCTCCAGCCGGCCGGCCAGCAGTCTGTCATCATGGTGGCGAGCACGGCCCTCCCCTCGCTCCTCGTCTATGACGGGTTCAGGCACAGAGGGAGAGAACAAGATTAGATGTTCAGCAGTTGCATCACTGAGGCTCTTTGAATGTTTAAACCCTGATCTCACATGTGTCATACATTAAAGAAAATAAGCTGTGAATAGAAGCTGTGAAAGAACACATGCCTGATGACAGAGGTAAGAGGAGGCAATACTGGAAAGACATGTGGTGGGAAGGGAACGAGAAAAATGGGTGACAGCAGAGGAGAGAGGGGGAGAAGACAAGGTGACACTGGATATATAATGGTGACACGACACTGCATGTCAAAACGAGAGGAGAAGCTAAAAATACGATGTTGGGCCACAGCTTGAACACAAAGAGCATGTGCACATACTTTAACACACACACAGAGCCTTAAACCCATCCTGCTTACTATGAGGGCCAACGGCAAAAGACAAGAGATGGCGAGAAAAGAAGAAAAAAAACAAAAGAGGGAAAGTAGCAGCACTCAACCAAGCACTCCAGAATAAACATGAGGATCTCCTCCTCGCACTCTTTCCTGTTAACCCTCTTCCATCTCGTCCACGCTGACTGAAGGCCCCCGAGCAGCAGAAATCTTTTATACAAGTGTGCTGAACCCTTCAGTTCGGCTCTAGAAGTGTGTGTGTGTAGCCTGTAAAGGGACAAGAGACTTTAACAAACCCTGACATGCTCCACAGGAAAGGTTTCAAGACAGTTACCAAGGTTACAGGGAGCCTGTCCCACATGCTATCCTCTCTGCATCAGAAGGCTGGCGATTAGCGCTGCACGCCCCCTCTCTCTTCCCCTGTTCCTCCATTGCTGGTCCTCCCTCCACCTCACACTCGTTGCACTTCTTTTACTTCCTGACATCTCTCTCTCTTCCCGTCTATCAACCTATCGATCTACATCCATCTCTTATCATTAGCCTGTCCTCCTCCTCCTTCCTGCTTCCCTCCATCCATCCACCTATTTGTGTTTTCTGCATAAAACCTCTGCTGTTTATTTAGAGCTCTTCTTAGCGTGAGGGGCCAATGCTATTAGACCAATCACTCTACTCAAGCAAGGAAATGAATAAACTCCCCTAACAGGGACGCACATGCATGCAAATACACAAACATCTACAGTACCTCACAAATACACACAATTCCCCATATACACGCGCACACACACGCACAGTCCGTCACTCTCAAGACTGATCCATTGCTTAGCAACGCACCCATGGTCTTATTGTAATTCAAGGCTTGTTTGTAGCTTTTAGCTGCACTCTGTAATGACATGTTTAATGCAGAGAGGGTGGAGGTGGGGTGGGGAGGTGGAGCTGAAGAAAAGAGTGGAGAAAGAGCAAGGGGGCCTGAGGTTGGCCAAGGATGGAGTGCCACTACAAAGGCCTTCTCAGAAAGGAAGGAAGGGTGGGGAAAGAGCTAGACATTCAGCAAAATGAAAAGAGCAAGAGAACGAGAGAGGGGCTCAACTGTGGGAAGACAGAAAGAGCATGGAGCCGAGAGAAGAAGAAGAAGACGAAGAAGAAGGGAGAGAAACAGAAACAAGACAGATGGAGAGGGAGAACTGTAGCTGAATGACCTTGACGGACAAGAATAGAGCACTGAATGGCAGGAATTGCTATGCAGTGGGGAGAGCAGATAGACTCGCCAAAAGGAGCCTTTCAACAAAATACAACCCATGACATAATTAGTAACTTGGGGGGGTTGTTTTTACCATTCCAATCACGTTACATGCATGAACACCTCAAAGTCAAACAGGGCTGTGGAAACACGACTTTGATCCGAAAGAAAATGAATCCTCCATTATTCATGGCAACCAAAATGAGGAATCATTTGCTCTTGGCTCATTTAACTAAGGGGATCTGCGATCCCTGCAGTGCGATTCTGAGAGAAGCCGCGGCAGAGAGTTGAAAGCAAAAGCAGGAGAAAAATACATTAGAAAAATGTTTCAAATAAATGAAGTACACTTGATTTAACTTGCCCAAAGAACTATAAAAATATAAAATGACTTGAGTCAGTGACTGAGGGAATGTCACTGCATGACTCCTGCGAGTATTTCAAACCTACATCCAACGGATATGCATAATATTATCCCAAAACTATGTTCTTTTCATACATGATCACAACAGAAGTGATTCATTTCAGTTTCATTTGCACCTCTATCCGTCACATGCAAGAAAACAAGATTTTACTAGTGAGTTAGCAGAATGCAGTGCAGGATTATAAGTCTTAAGTGATGATGTGGCGTCTATCTTACATAAAAGACATCATTACCTTTAATAGCTGTTTGCAGCAGGGTTCTCTGAGTGTCTGAAGGCCCACTGCTCTGTTTACTGGTGCTCCCACTGTCTCTCTGCCGGGCCACAGCTACAGCAATGCCAACCGGAGGGTGGCGCACCTCCCCCTCCGCCTCCCGGCCAAACGAGCGGGCGCTGTCTGGCCGCTCCTGCTCTCTCTTCAGCTGGGGAGGCACCCTCAACGCTCCCGAAGCACCCGATCCAACCGATACCCTTTCCCTGTCTCTCTCCCTCTCTCTTTCACGCTCTCTCTCTTTTTCCCTGTCTCTTTCTCGCTCCTGCTCTTGTTCTTTTTCCCGCTCCCTCTCTCTTTCGGCTTCTGTCCCAATATTAGCCAGACCCCCAAAGGGACCTCGGCCGTCTGCAGCGTGCCTGGAGGACCCGGGACCTTCAGCAGCAAAGTTTCCACTGTATTTAATCAGACTCTGCATGGCTGAAACCTCTGTGGGATCCAAACCCCCACCTCGCTCTCCGCTACTGGATCCTCCTACCAATGACCCCCCAGGTCGGTAGAGTGCAGATGGGTCCAGGTACCGTCTCTGACTCCCCTCCTCACCTGCACGACCATGTCCGTGTTGGGAGGGGTGGTGTGTTTGGGGGGAATGGCTGTGGGCGGAGTGAGGGTGGTTGATGGGCCGGTGGGTTGTGTGAGGGGAATGGGACATTTGTGTGTGTGTCGGCTGGCTGTGGGGAGAGGAGACTGTGCGTCCGTGCTGCGCTGCCAGGGCAGCCATGTGACTTGTGGCATAGTTGGCTAATGGGCTGATAGTATTCCACTTAGGCTCCGCCCCTGCCCGCTCAATGCCCAATCGGATTGAGTGTTTAGAGATGTCCCTGGTTTCTGGGCTGAACCTTGATTGACTGGAGGAGTAAGACGAGTCCTGGCCTCGTTTACCAATGGAACCATTGGAACAAATAACAGAACCTTCCTCTCTTTGATTGCTTGAATCGCTGGACTGGGAGAGCCGAGGATGCTCCATCAAGCTCCTCTCAGGAAACCTGTAGCTCTCCCTCTCCCTGTTTCTCTCCCGTTCACGCTCTCTGTCTCGCTCTCGTTCCCTCTCTCTGTCTCTGTGTTTGTCGCTGTGTTTGTTGTCGCGGGCCTGTGAGGCGATCTGGATAGGCCCGGCCCGCTCGTCGTAAACCTCCACAGAAGGCACATATGTCGGTGCGCTGACTCGCTGCTCTCTGTTAAGCTCTCTGGGTGTGGAGGGGTGTGGCGGGGCAGAGGGTTGAAGCGCGGGAGGAAGGGCATAGGAGGTGTGGAGCGCCCCAGGTGACGCGGCCACAGAGTCATTCCTCCTTTGTCTGTCTGAGTGAGAGCTTGAGCTATTTGAGTTAGCGTTAGAGTTATGGTTGTGGTGGGGTCGAGAGCCCCCCTCTTCATCCCGACCCCCTCTGTCCGTTTCTGGTCTATGAAACCTGCCCACACCTCCTCCCCCACCCCCACCTGAAGGGAAAGAGGGCTGTGGAGGTGACAGTCTGGATCTGGGCTCCACTGTGGAAGGTTGGGAGTGTGACTTCTGCTGGTGGGGGTGAGCATGGAAGGACCAAATATCTCTCTCCGCGTCTCGGTCCCTTTCTTTCTCCCGTTCCCGATCGCCGCTCCTCGCCCTGCGGTCCTCCTCGCTCCTCGCGTCCTGCGTCAGGTCCACCACGCTGTGCGGCCTCTGCTCATCCCTCGACCGCTCTCTCTCTCTGTCCCTCTCTCTGTCCCTCTCCCCCCGGTAGTGCCGGTCCCTACCCCCGTCCCGGGGCGTCCTCTGAGGGGGTGTGGAGCTGGACGGAGCAGTCATGGGAGCCGATGGGGGGTGGAGAGGCAACTGGCTCAAGGAGGCTGGCAGGTAAAAGCCCTCTGAAAGATACAAAACATAAGACACAGGAGTCTAAACCCACTCCATGAACACAAGCTGCTGAAACAGATTCAGAGCATAACAGGGTACAGCACACAGGCAGAGGTGAGCATAATAAATATTTAAACGTCGACTTGCCAAGAAAATGTAACAGTATATCTGCAGCAGCCATATCCGGGAAGAGCAGCCGTACTCTACATTATAGAGTGAAAATAAATAAGAATCAAGGCTAAAATTGGTCCCCCTGTCAGCTGAATGTTACCCATTTCTGGCTGGAGGTTTGGCCCAGTTCCACAACAATCTACAAGTCTTCCTCACTAAATGAAAAGGCTCGACACAAAACCTTACTTCCACTCATGTGTCACAGGATGTGAGAGTGTATGTGCACTAAATTCAGCCACTTGTCTCCATGAAAGTTGTGGGTGACAGCGACTGACCTTTATGCGAGTCGTAGAGAGGGTGCTGGGAGAGCGAGGGAGGATCCAGGTGCCCCAGGGACAGGTAAGGGCTGGAGTACAGGCTGCTCGGCAGAGGAGGGTAGCCTAAAGATGAACAGACAAACACAGGACGTGACACGATGCAGTTTACACAAAACAGACTATACAATAACTTATTCTCTAGCTCCGTCGTGTAAATATCATGGCTTCCACAAGTTTTAAATGTGGGGATTTGCTGCTTTTCTCCATTTTATATCAGCGTAAATTAAATAGCTCTGGGTTTTAGACTGTTGGTGGGACAAAACAAGACACCTGAAGATGTCAACTTGGACTCTGAGAACTGGCGAGCAGCCTTTTTTATTTTTTTACTATTTGTTTTTACATTTTATAGATCAAGTGATTCATAGAGAAATTAACTATCAGGTTAATCGATAATGGAAATAATCTTTCATTGCAGCCCTACTTACATCCACCTGAAATTAATGAGTAACTTTAACATCACCATAAACAGCGGCTCAGGGGGAAAGAAGGATTGGGATGAATTTCAAATTGTTGCATCATTCTGAGTAAAACTTATCAATAAACGCATGTAAACCTGGGTTATTGGTAGAAAATTGTTGCTTTGATACGAGTACACTCCTTTGCCAGTTTATTATTAGGTACACCTAGCTAAAACAGATGCCGTCTAATACAACTGTCCTGCAATAAATCCCTTCATGAAGGTGATAATGTTCAGTTTTTTGTTGAAACTGTTTCAGAGAGGTGTTGATTCAACTTTGTGTAATTTTGGAGGCTGCAGTTCATGGTGCCGTTTAATTGTACAGCATGATATTGAGTGGCGTTTGTAATATTTTGTCCACCCCATTTATAATCAATGAGGGTAGGTCACATCACTCTGAATATTCACACTAGGGCTGCAACTGATGATTACTAATTAATCCACAGATTTTATTGGTTTTCTCAGTCAATTGATTAATTGTTGGGTCTGTAGAATGTCAACAAATAGTCAAAAATGCTTCTCAGAGTTTATGGTGACGTCTTTAAATGTCTTGTTTTGTTGGACCAACAGTCCAAAACCCAATAAAATTCAGTTTACTATCACAGAAGACTAAGAAAACCCAAAAAAAATAATAATTCAGATTTGAGTGAATTTTTTGCCACTTTTGCTTTAAAAATTACTTCAACGATTAATCGGTTATCAAAACAGCTGCCAATTAATTTTCTATTGATCGACTAATGGATTAATCGACATACTCTCAGCTCTAATTCACACTAGTCAACAGATTTGAGTCCATGTAAACCAGATTTGACCACTTTTTTAAACATATTAAACTACATTTTTGAATAAGTCGGTTACAGTCGACCCTGTGTCACCTGCAACGATTGGTTTTGTTTATGGACGTTAGCTCGAGGTTGATGTTGGGCAAGAGTCTGCCCCACAGCCAGCTGCTGCTCTCAGAGACCAGATCTTAATATAGACAAAGCCCTGCGCCTGGTGTAATGCTCTGGATTTCTATGGCGCTGGCTGCAACTCTGACGCTGGCTGGTGTCACCACGTTAGGCCACAGGTTAGAAAAAAAAAAAAAAGACTGTCACCCAGAGAGGGTGAGACATTCCCTGTTCCCACACTCCGACCAGTCCAAAGAAATATCAAAGCCGCCGCTGCCATTCCAGCATGAAGCGCCAGGAGAGCTGAGCCGAAGTATAAATCGGTCTCCTCTCTCCGTTTTGAGAGGCAGAAATGGAGAAGCCGGAGGAGGCGGGTGTGTCAGCGGTTAGAGGAAGGCAGAGGGAGACAGAAATATAAGAGGAGTGATGTGACGGGAGTAAAGGCATGTGGGATAGGTTTCTTGCAAAGCTTCCTTTAACCACAGCTAACAGCTAACCTTGATCTCCAACAGCTTTGATACGGGGTTCCTGTGCAGCTACGGTGCATCCCAGGCATATCCACAGTCTGCCTCTTAGCTGCCGCCCGGAAACGTCTCCAGCTTTTAGTAACTTTAGCTGCTATTAAAGCCAGCCACCATATATTAAGAATCTCTCTTAGGCCGTGAAGATTTCTATTCATATGACGCAAGTCGATCCTATGGCTTCTCCAGCCAGCAGGAGGTTTTAGCTTCAGATACTTCTAACCTCAATTCAGGCTAAACTTTAAGTCAAGTGTCAAAAGTCCATCCATCCTTTATCCCTCCTTCTTTGGCTGAATAAGTCAAGGCAGGGAGTGTCTTGGCGGGGCCTGACACTCAGAGCTGATGGGCCTGTGATTGACTTGTGTATTTAAAAGTACATTTGAAAAGGTATAATCTTTTAGATTTCAAAAACTCAAACCCCATTTTTGATACTATTTATGGTTGGCATTTAATATATTTACATTCTGTAATATAGTATAATATAATTGTATAGTGGCGTCCACCATTCCCGTGCTGGATTCAGCTTGCCTTCACACACACACACACACACACACACACACACACACACACACACACACACACACACACACACACACACACACAAAACAAGGCATACAAGTAATCCAGCATTAAAAGGAATACTTCAACATATAGATAAGCCAGTAGCCATCTAGCTTAGCATAAAGACTGGAAACAGGGGAAAACCGCTAGCCTGACTCTCTCTGAAGGTAACAAAATGCACCAACTAGCACCTCTAAAGCTCACTACAACAAATTATAACTTGTTTGTTTAATCTGTACAAAAAACGAAGTGTAAAAACAAAGATTATGTGCCCGACTATTCTTGGCTCTGAGCGGTTGCCAAGGAACCAGCAGAATTTACAGCTCAGACCATTGCCTATAATAATAGGTGCAATCACTTGACAGCACCACCCCTCTTGAACCGACCCTGAGTCAAAGAAAGTAAGATCGAGATCTTAAACTAATCACACACAATCTGATTTGCTGCGTTTGGAAAAGCACTGAACAAGATCTGTGTCACACATCAGGTGATGCAATCAGCTTTAAAATGAATCCTAAATAGAATCCGTTCGTCCTTCTCCGTTTACCTTGCCAAAATGCACTGCGGGATACGTTTCCTCCTATCTGACCTTCTACTCCAGCGAGATTTGATAAGGAGACACAAAAGGACAGGAGGGAATGTGGAGGGAACAGAGACTCAATCTCTTAGTGAACAGGATTAAAGAAGAGCACAGAGAGCGTTCCAAGGAGAGGACGAAAACACACAAAGAGATTTAAAAAAAAAAACTAAAATAAATATATATATATATGTGTGTGTGTGTGTGTGTGTGTAAAAAGTCATAACATTATGACCACTGACAGGTAAACTGAAGAACATTGATTATCTCGTTACAATGGCACCTGTCAGT
>LKNJ01004031.1:0-36599 GCA_002120245.1 Maccullochella peelii
TGAAATCACAGCTGTGAAATACTGAGTCTATAAAATTAGACTAAACAGTTACGTTTAAAACAGGTAGCTACAGAAATCTCCTGACAGGTAACGTTATATATTTTTGTTTTCAACAAAATGTTACCCAGATGCCTTCTTAGTGATTATCTTATTTGTTGAAAACAAAAAGTCAGAAAGTTTGATCCAGTTATATTTTTAGCAAGTTTATTACCAGTTCCTGTTACAAAAAATAAAAAGATTGTAACGTTAACATACCAACATCACGGTACTAAAAAAGACCTACACTAAACTGGTCCCTGTTGTGACTATAAGCATGTGCTTTCTAGGGCACCATCCAGTGACCCAAAGATGTAACCACAATACATTTGTGGTGTCTCAGAATTTATTTAGAAAAGGCATCAATTTGCAGTGGGGAGTAGGATTTTGGCAGCCTCACATTAATGCTGCCAAAATTAAACCCCCACCCCTGTCTATTGTTTGCAAACTCTGAGACACTTCAAATTTATTGTGGTTTTGATTCCCTCCCGTTAGAATTGTGTTTCCCGTATAGTGCCGCCCCTCGGTGGTTAGGGCTAGGTTCAGCCGGCATCCGCTTTTTTCCTGTACTGGCTGTTTTCCCAGCAGAAGAACAACTCTACCACCTAGCAGTAGCTTATTTAAACCATATATTTACATTTATAGCTTACTGTATAGAGTCTATGGTTGGTAAATGTATGTGCTCTAATCGAGGGGTGACGAGCTATTCTGTCTATTTAGAAAAACGTCTTTCCCACTTTGAAATTAAACACGAATTTGCCGAAAGCCCAGATGTCCCAGTTTTCCACCAGCACTTAAACGCAGCATGCATTTACGAATCTGTGTGCTTGCACAGCGTGAATATAGTCTCAAAATCCCAAAAGTGAAAGTAACATGATCCATGCCTAACAGTCGATCTGTGCAAACAAATTTAACAATCTGTAAATAAATACAAAAGAATGTCACATGTCAATATTTTTAGACATCTGTATGTGCAGGAAGCTTTTAGAAAGCGAAAAGGATCAGATCTGTGAACTGTAAGTAAAATATACATATGTATTCAGGTTGTGATGTGTGCATTTGTAAAACAGTTTTTTTGGTTTTCAAATTGCTTGGTATCTGTGTGGATTGGAACACACATTTGTGAGTACCCAAAATTACACACAAATCATTGTTCACGTTTACAAATCTTGTTTTTCATTTGTAGATCATGTATTGCACTTTTATAAATATTATTGAGAATATTTTCACTCCATACCATTTTAGGTCCTATGTTATTTGCATCACATACACTGGGGTCTGTTTTCAGAAAATCCCTTATTGCAGCTCCGCCGACGACACGCAGCTATATTTTCCTTAAAACCCGAGCAGAAGCATTTTCCAATTATTATTATTAATGTAACTATAAAGTGTATTTTATTTTTGTTAGTTACATTTATCTACCCTTTTCTTTTCATTGTAATAATCTAATTGGATTTGAAATTTCTCTGTAAAACACTTTGGTCAACACATTCTGACCATGCTTCTCTCCATCTCGCTGAAGCCGATACCTCAGATCACGTCCTGTGCTGTCATGCTGTTACTCGACACTACTGTTATTTACTCGACAAATACATGTTCGTGTTTACCATGGCTCTGGGCCTTTGCTCGTCTTCCTGGCTGTCGTGGTGTCTGCGGTGGCTGAAGCTCTTCTGTTCAGGCCTGTGCAACTCCGTCCCGCTCAACATCTGCACTCGCAGCCAGTGGTAAACCATCTCTGCACTTCCCTCACAATCTGCCAGGCTCACCTGGGCTGTACCCTGCAGGAATACACACAACATTTCATTATTTTAACTTATATATCAGCCCATCACTGTTGTCCAACATGTATGATGAAGCCCTTGGATAAACTATCTTAAAAGAACAAAATCAGTGCTGCTGTATCATTCACTCATTGTCCATCATCACTGACCAGTAGTTCCTCCTGAGCCTGAGGTCCCAGCGAGCAGACGGACAGCTGCAGAGCACACACCGCCAGGGCGTTTGCAGGGACAGGAATGCGGAAACCTTCGTTGAAACTCATCTGGGACTGCGGCTCCAACGCCGTACAACAGTAAAACGCACAGGCCCGGCCAGCGTCCAGTGGAATCAAGTGCACCTTCACATACCTGGAGACACGAACGCAGCAATGTTCACAACGTGAGATTTCGACTTGTTGATCACTGCAGACGTAAATGTGATGCATTACTGGTCCTCAGTCAGAGTGCAGATACAGAAGAGATTCAGTATCCTGCTCACCATCAGTTGCTGATGCGGTTTACATGCTGAACATGTAGCCGCCCTACTCTAAACATAAGCCACTGTTTTAAATTTCAGCACTTTTTGCTCCTGATTCCTCGTGTGAGTACACTTAGGAGAGACAGCTTTTTCTGATCTGTATTTCTTTTGACTGAATGTTATGTCAAAGTCACTTCACCGTGAGGGGTATAAATTGTTTTGTCTACCCACATGTACCCGTTATGTAAAATTCCTTCGGGTTGTTTCGTCCATCCGATGTATATATGTATGAATTATTTTTTTAAAATTTTGTTCAAATAAAACACGCTGGTCACATCTGCATCTAGACAACCAAAAGAAATGTACCTCATTAAAAATGTAACCACATTCCAATAATGAAAAATGACCTCCATTGAGTCTTTTGGATAACATTATAATTAAATGTCAAAATCTTTACTTAAATGAACAAGTGTAATTTCTTTACAAGGCTTTAGCACAAAGCTATGACCAAATAATAATTTTAAAGTTTCAGCCTAATATTCAGCCTAATCAGTCTTCTCATCCATCTCTCGACAAGAAGGCGAATGAGCATGTTTCCCAAAATGTCAAACTATTCCTTTAATCATGAGAGCTGAGAGAACTCACACTTTATAGCCGTCTCTCACAATGGACCTGTTCAAATTCTTGAGCTGTAGCAGATGTAGCCGGAGAGACTGAGAACCGGACTCCCACCTGTGCAGAGGAAAGTCCAACAAGTGGAATATGGAGTTAGATACTAGCAGGGAATAGGCATACCACCCACGTACAGTCTGCACTAACAGTTTACTCACAGCAGTCCCAGCTGGATCTGGGTGGGCTCGCTCACAGAGGCCAGCTCTTTCATATACGCCATCTCATCGGACTCCTCTGCTCTGTTGGTGGAACGACAGGAAAGGAATAAACAAACTGTTTTCCTCTCTCATTGGACACAAACATTTTGTATCTGAACATAGTCCAGTGACCCAAAACAGCATGATGATATAATTGAGCAGTTTCTATTTTATTTAAGCTCCTAAAAGCTATTTCTGTGTAAATGTGATATTGCTATCTCACTTTAAGATTATTCAGATTTTAAATTAATTTAATTAGGATTTAAAATGTTATTTCTTTGCCTGCTTTTTTGCAGACACTGATGTCGACACTAAATCCCTCTTGGACAAGAGGATACAAATACCACAAATGTCAAAGCTGGAAGTGGAGTGTGTTTAGGGTGTTGCAGTTTTCTCCTCCATCACTAGGAGGCGCAATTGTTCCAGAGAGCTGGGTGCTTATGCTGTGTTTTAGCTTTGAGGGTGGACCTCCTCTCACCTTCTGCCCCAGGCCTCGAACACACCGCTGTCTGTGGCCAGAGCATCCTCAGACACCCCTGCAGACACTCTCCTGGCCCTCCTGCCGCTTCTGTTGCCACTGTTCCCCCTCAGAGTCACTCCTACAGAGGAAAACACACCCAGTTAATCATCACGTAGTCTTCATTCTTTGCGACAATCATCACATCTCTTTCACTCGCCTGTGGAGGTGAAAGCCCCCTGGGCCCCGCTCTCTCTGTGACTCTTGTTGTCCAGCTGATGCATGGCGGCGGGGCCAATCGCGTCCTCGCTGCTCAACATGGCGGTGTGTGACAGGGGTTGCAACTGGGCCCGCAGCCCCTCTAACAGGCCGCGGCCCGCCTGCTCCATGTATTCCTCCGTCATCTGGGTGAGAGGGCAGTCCTGAGGGGCAGAGTGGTAGGGTGTGTCCATGGGAGAGCTGGGCGGCGACAGGGAGGAGAGCGAGGAGCGGGAGGAGAGGGAGGCCAGGGACTGCGGGGTGTCGTGGGAGCGTTTGGTTTTGTTCTGGGTCAGGGGGTCGGGGGTGAACACTGAGCAGTCTCTGGACACGGTCTCTGGTTGCAGCAGGTAGCGTAGGTGGGGGTCAAGCGGCTCCCCGGCCCCGTCGTGACGCTCGTACTGGGGGAGACCGTAGATGTCACTGAAACTGATGGAGCTGAGGGAGCCCCGGCTAGACGCCAGGGAGCCCCGACTGGAGGCCAGAGAGCCGCGGCTGCTGCTGGACGACACCGTCAGGGAGCTGGCCGACAGGCTGGAGACAAAGACGACAAGAGACACATAAGAAAAGACACAGAGGGGCACTGAAGAACAACTGACGGCTCGAAGAACGAGTGGGCGTCGCACCTCTTCAGCTGGGAGTGAAGGTAGGTGGTGATGCGTGTGGCCTCCTCCAGCTGTCTCAGCAGAACGTTCCTCTTCTCCTGCTGCAGGATCCTGTCATGAGGTGCACATGGAGGCAAAAGAAATTTTGTTAAATGAGCACTTCCACAACTTCGGTGTCTTGTCTGAGGGGTAATACTACAGAGCAATATGTGTGGTCTGTCCTAAAAACCATACAAACTGTATACAGCATGGACTACATACTAATCTTCATAAAAGACTGTTTTACTGTACTGTTAGAATACAAGAACTGTGACTTTAGCAACTGTCAATACATGCAGTCAAAAATCAAGCGTTTATAATATGAATACTAAATGTTTTGAGTATATACTTTTCCAGTGTGAACATACAAGCTCAAAAAAATACTGCAGTATGGAATGGGGACACAACTACAGTCCAGCAGCTCACTGGGATTTATGACGACTACGGTGTTACCACGGATTAGTTTAGCATCAGTCAATCAATGATAAAGTATTTATATAGCACCTTTCAAACAAATCAAATGCAAAAAGCTTTAGAAGTGACTGACTTAAAAATGTCTCTAAAATGGACATTAGAGACTAATGCACACCAAAACAACCAAAAAAAAGCAATAAACACTGCCTAAAAAAATATAATCATGAAATACTACACTAAATAAATATATAAAAATAAAATAGTAAAATGTTAACAAAATAAAATAGAATGAAATAAATAATAATCAGCAATAAAATATTGATAAAACAGAAATAGAATAAAATAAAAAATAATGATGATAATAAGTAAAATAAGCAAGAATACCATAAAATTATAAAACACCACATAAAAGCCAGGCTAAAGAGATGGGTTTTTAGTTTACGTCTTTAAAAAAATGGTGATGGTGATGATATGTGGCAGTGGCACATGTGCATGCAGTGATTAATTCATGTGATATAAAAAGAGAAACCAGCTGGCTTCTATATTCAAGACACACACATATCAAAACCATGATGAAGCTATATTTGTGGAGGAGATGAAGGGGCAGAGGAGTTCTCTGACTCTGGGCCCGTGGACCTACAGGGGCCCACAGGAAAGACCATGTCGGTAGCACACAAATACTCTCATATGAAATGACATTATTATAACAATAATACATTTCCCATTGAAACCATCTTCCCAGTTAGAAAATATTTGTGGTTTACTGGCTACTGTCACTTGGAGGCAGTTTGTCACATTTCTAGTTTGTACAGTGCTTTCAAAGAGAAAGTATTAGGACTGGAGGGCCTTAAAATGTTATTTATTAAACTGCAATCTGGTTCCCAAGTGACTGATTGTTCTGTTAATTAATAGTTAATAAACTGAGAGCAGCAATTCATTTAAAGGGCATTTGATTGTATGTGTGATATCTATCTTATGGCTCTTACTGTATTATTGCCAAGTTCAAATTTGCAGAAACAAATAAAAGTACTGTGTATGTGTGTGTGTCATGCAGCGATTTATTTTGTAATGTATTATGTGTAAGCTTCTTATTTTTAAAACTAACTTTTAAATTAACATTGTTAAACATGAAACTTACATTATTTATACTGAGATAATAATAAGAGAATCGAAAGACAAGTATAGAGGTCATCCTAGAAGCCCAGTGTACAAGTGCAGACCGTCATCTTTCTCACCTCTGATTGGCTCCCTGGCTCTGGGAGCTGTGGGCCCTCTGCACCTCCTCCTCCAGCCTGGAGCGCTCCTCCTCCAGCTGCAGCAGCGTCTCCGGAGGGTGCTGCTGCTTGCTGACCAGGATGATCTCCTGCAGGAGCGCCTCCTTCTCGCGCAGGAGCTGCATGAAGTCCCGGTCGCGGTCCGCCTCGGCCCGCCCCGACCAGCTCTCGCTGTCCAGCTGTGCTAGCTGGTGCTGTATACTCTGCACCCTGAGAAAACAGCAAGGAAGGAACAATGTACTGCCAAACTTATATTTTGAATTTTCTCCTTACACCTGGCAAAGTGTCAACCTATACTGTCATCTACCAGCTTCAACAAATACATTCTGACTTGTTTCTCCATTATTACAGTGGCGTAATGAACCGTTCTAAATAAGTCACAATATGTCGTGATATGTTGGCCAGTATTGTAAATCAGTCAGACAGTCAGCTATGATATATCACCAAATCTGTGTAACTGATTAGGAACACACATAGCTCTGAAATGGGCAACTATAGGAACTGATCATTTTCTCTATTTATTAATTGCATTACATGTTTTCCATCTTACAGAATTGTATAGACAGTTTGTGATGTATGGTATGGCAAGTATGAAGCTACAGCTAGCAGATAGCTAGCTTAGCTTAGCTTAGCACAGAGACTGGAAGCTAGCCTGGTTCTGTCCAGTGTTAACAAAATACACCTACTAGCACCTCTAAAGCTCACTAATTAACATGTTATCTAGTTTGTTTAATCCTTTTAAAAGCTGAGGAGGTAAAAATGAGGGTTATTTTCTTACCGGGTGCAGTGACTTCTTGAGAGTCTCTGCTGGTTGCCTTGCATGAGGGTTAGCTAAGCTAAGCTAAGCAGCTACTGGCTGTGGACAGCCACGTATAGCCAGGTGTGTATCAGGTGTGTATCATCAACACATTTATTCAGATGGAGTTAAGTGGGATCTCAGAGTCAGTGAGTCCTCAGCTCTGATGAAATATCTGTGTTTATGTGTGCTGGATTTCAGACAGAGTGACTCAGTGACAGAGCATGCAAGTTTCCACAGGTCTCCCTTCCTCCCTCCCTCCCTTCCTGATGTCATGGTTGGCATTGCTGCTGCTGGGTCACCACAGCAACATGAACCTTGTTAAAAAAAAATTTTTAAATTGTGCATGCATGGAGCCAGCGTAATAACACAGTGACTCTTGCTGCTGCAGCTATCATCACACTGCTGCCCCTTACAGCCGGAAGATACACGGCCCAACCAATCAGGAGTGTATCAATCATTAGATAACACACCATCTCATGACATACTTGTGCTGGATTCATAAGCACCTCTTTTCAAAACTAACAGAAATGCAGGTTTCTGTCAATGTTGATTTTGCCAATGTATAATTTAGCCTGCGCTATAGGGTGAGCTGGGATATATTTAACCAAACAGTGTGTATATTAAACCACCTTGCGGAGGAGCAGGGTGTACACCGAGGCAGTGATCTCTCCGGCTGCGCACACAAAGGCAGCACACAGTCAGCAGCAGCGTGGCCAGGGAAGAATGTGACCACCCAGCTCATTCCGCTGGCCAGACATCGCTCAGCAGCCACGGCCATCGGGCACAAATACTATTCATAACACGCCCTCCCACTGGACAACGCGCAGGGCCTGAGGAACGAGAGGGGGCTGACGGGGCCTGTGAGTCAGTGCTGCATGCCGGTGTGTCATAGTACTACGACTTGATAAACAACAAACAGCAAGACATACTTACTTTTTCTTGGCTTCCTCATACTGCCAGTTGACTTTCACTTTGTCCACTAAATGCGAGGAATCTTGGGAACCATACTAAAACAAAGTGACAAATAAAAGGATTAAAGGATGCCTTTAAGTCAGAGCAATTTACACAACAAACAGCAGTAGAGACACGCGTTACAGGAACAAGTTTGATCAGAATATTAGCCATTTCATAATTTGAGCAGCTGATCATTCTTTTAGAGCAGAGGTTTTCAAAGTCTGACACTGTGGCCCCCAACAACATCCCCCATCACCTCCCACTTGAACCCTGTATTTTTAAAACATTTTTTTTGAAATTAGCAACATTAAAAGTATGCCAAATTAGCTATTAGCAGTTCCTGTTTGCAATGTACCCATGGGTGTACAGACAACTATCAGTGGATTACTGTGATACTGAAGAAAACTTAAAAATGTGATGATTCTTAAGTTCTGGAGTTATAAGTAGCGTCTTTTTTTCATGATTTCTAAGCAGATTTATGGACGTTTTATTTGTAATGGACGAAGTGAAGTGTAACTCGCGTGAAATTTAAACAAATTGCGGCCCACGCCTCCACACACCCTCTTCAGCTCTCCCTCACAGCTTGAAAACCTCTGTTTTAGGGGGAGACAGGGAGGAGAAGCAGCAGCGTCTCCTACCTCTCCCATGATGTCAGTCTGGCAGCCAGTGTCACAGTACTGCTGCAGATTGCACGAGTCACCCGCGGTTCCAGTGCTGTTCGCCACCTCGTTGGCTGAGTCGCTGATAGACAAGCTGCTTTGGAAGTTCACCGTCAGCTTGGCCAGGCTCTGTGGGATGGAATGGTGATTAACGACTAAACTGAATATCAAAGACGAAATCATATGCATAATAATATAATTTGACTCGACCAATACCTCACTGACAATTTTTTGGCTTTTTACTGTTCCTCATTTAAAAAACATTTAAAGTGTGTCATTTGCCTCCAGTACGTGTTCATAAATAGATTGTGACATTGCCAGGAAATGCCTCTGCAAATGTGGCCGACAATCAGACTGAATCATCGACTATTATTCATTAGATTCATCCATACCCCATTACATTTTTTGCTTTGCCGACAAAATCAAGAGACGTGGTCGGTGATTCAGATGTCTGGAAACGCGTTTTATTGAAAGACAATGATGAGAAGCAGCAGAACAATGGAGGATAACTGACACTAGAGGTCAGCAAAGAATACTCCAACAACAAGAAGAGGCAATCTTTAAAAAAATCAGATACCTGGATGAGGTCCTGCCTCTCCTTCTCGCCTGTGCTGATGGCCTTCTTGATGCTCCGCAGCTCGCTGAAGATGGCTTGGGCCTCGTCCAGCTTGTAGTTTGTCTGACTGCAGGACATCTTCCTGTCGATCCTGTGACACAAACGTTAACAAACACATTAAAATGAGATTTGAGATTTAAACCTCAGATGTTAAAACTGCTTGATGTCCTTTTGTTTGGTGACTGATATCTGTAGTACATTCATTGGCCAACATGCTTTTCCCTTTTTTTCTTTCTTTCCCTACTTTATTTTGTCTTGTTTTTCCTTTTGTTAGAATATGTATTTATTGTCATTTCTCATTATTAATAATAAAAATTGGGGGTTCTTGTTCAGACTGTTCTATGAAGATAAACTTGCTTTTATATGTTTCCTTGCTAAGCGGTTGTCTACTTTAAGTTTACAATCAATAAAGACATTTAAAAGATGCCTGCTTGAGCCAACCTTGTGTCTATCAGCATGTAAACAGTCTGACTTGCTGTATTTTAGGCCATTTTCTTATCTAGGCTGAGGTCCATGAAGCCTCAAAACTGACAAAATGTAGTCAAATTGAATACATCAATTATTATAATAATAATATTGTTAGTTAAATAATTTAAATAGAGTGTACTATAAAGCATCATTTTCTTTAACCTCCAGTCAGTTGGTAAAAACATTTTTTCAGTTTCGGGCTTCCATAGGGATCAATATTAGAACTAAATAATTTGGCTTTACTATGACGTTATATCAGCAGGGTTCGTACAGGTTTTTAACAGTCAAATTCAAGCACTTTTCAAGCACTTTCAAAGTACCTAAACCAAACATTTCCGGACTCTCTAAGCCTTTATCATCACAACAAACATACATGACGACGGGATCGTTTCATTTCAAATATTCAAAGATGTTTGGTTTACATGTGTGACTGTGCAGATGATGAAACATCAGATTATGTTGAAAATCAAGCATTTTTCAAGGAGTATATTCAAATTCAAGCATATTCCTAACCTTGAAAACATAACATTATTAGTACGAACCCTGTAAACATAATTGTGGGGAAGTTATTACATTTTGATGATGTTCCTCTAGCAGAAGAGATATGTTCACCTGTTCTTTGATGCAACCAATAAGACTTTGCAACGTGTGTCGGGAAAAAGACATAAAATGTGTGGGAAGGAGGAATAAGAGCACTGATGAAAACTATGATCGTGTGGTGTTAGTCTGTGCTTTGTTGAAATGTTATTTACTTATTTCCAATCCTAGTAAAATTTCTCAGTAAAAAAGGGATAGTAGTAAAAACATGCTTCATTATTGTTAATTCTGGGGGGGGAAAACAAAAAAGTCCTCTTTGACACAACATCTGCACTCTAAGATGTGCCTGCTGGGCATTATTACACTATATACACCATCACCCAATTATAGTTTACACAAGAATCAGAATCAAGCAGTTTTAAATTAAGAATGTCATCTCTCATTCACTAACTAGCAACAGGGTGGGGGCTTTATATTGGAAAACAGGTCAGTGGAAAATAAGTCACAAAGAAATTCATCAGATGAACATCTGAAGTATTTCTGTGTGGGAGGTAACATCGATGAACCACTCAAGTGTTTCTTTTAGACTGTGGTCAGTTATGAAATACTGACACTGCATGTGACAGGCCAGTGTAAATGCTAATCTCTGTTTCCACATGCTGAGATATTGTGTTAGCCTTTAAAGTGCTGCTTTTTAAAGACTCAGCTACAAGACCTGAGACCCTCTATATTTAAAGATCCATCCAGAGGCTATTTATTAACATCTTTATAAATTATAAAATAACAAAAACAGATCGATCCACTATTCCTGCCAACATATGATGAACAAGGGAATGCTTTAAAGGGAATGGTCTTGTATTCTTCAGTGTGGGTACGAGGAGGGGGTCTGGCTGGTTTGCTGGCTGGGAGCTGGAGGAGTGCGGCACGGTGCCTCCTCCATCACTGGGCCTGGCACGTGGCCCCCGCTCTCACCACAGCCCGCTTCCTTCACTCTCCTTCAACAGCAGGTACTGTTCATCCACCCGACCCTGCCTCTTCCTCCCAAAACAAGCTCTGCTTTGTTCCCCCGACCCCATTGGCCAGGGCCTGGGAGTTTATATGCTTAGCAAAAAAAAAAACCGGCACTGCCCACCCCTCAGTGCCTGCCTGTATTGAACCCCCCACCCTGTGTACTGTAGAGAAGCAAATATGCTCACATTTTCTTAACAAGCAATAAGTTTTAGTTCGATTAAGTTAAAACCACCAGTTGAGATGTTGGTTACAGATACAGAGTTAAGTCTGCACAGTGAAAACATGTGCATTGTCTGACAAATTGTGAAATTTGTCAAGATAAGGCCGAATACAGATGATCAGAAAAGATACTTGTACGCCAAATTGTCCAAAAGAGATAAATTCCTGACTCCAACTCCTGAATTCTTGTAGTCAGGTGGTGAAGATTAAGTGGGGGCATTTTGTACGTCAGAAGCAGTTTGTTTGCTTTATCTGACGCGACATGGCGTGGAGAACAATTAGCTCTATTGCTGACAACAGCTGAGATTGGAAAAACAACAGCCGTAGGGTCCCTTGCTGGCCTCAACGCTACGGGGCAGAAACCAACCCAGAAGAAACAATAGGGCGCACACACACACACACACACACACACACACACACACACACACACACACACACACAAAAGCAGAAACACACATACGAGCACGCACACACACACACACACGCAAAAACTCAAGAGGAGGATGCATCCATGTTTTCTGCAAGCTGTGTATTCTCCTGGCTATTCTGGGAATCACTCGAGTTGTGTATTATCCAAAAGATAAGGGACTCTTTGCCAGGACTCAGGAAGTGCAGAGGAATTTGCTGCCAGATATCTCTGTGTTTTTGAAACTGCTCTCGAGCCCACACCTCCCCTCCCTCCTCCCTCCTCCCCCCTCCATGGAGGAACTTCCTCTCCAGGCTGAGCCTTGGCTCCCTGCACTCCACTGGTGCATCCTCTTCCTGAGGTGGAGTCCCCTTTTCCATCAAAAACTCCCTCCATTTGCCTTTTCTCAAATGCTCTCTTTTCTTCTTTTTTTTTCCTCCCGAGAGGTGGAGCTTCTAATTCTAACCTGAAATTTGGGACCGCTCAGAAATGTTTCCAGCACAAAAGATGCTATGTGTATGTGTTTAAATACCAACACAAATTAAAGGAAAATGGGAAACTGCCTCTAAAATACAAGCTAAAGAAGAGTATTTCTATTCTTTGAAAATCCTCGTTTTCTTTGTGGGTCAAAGGGTTTTTTGCTCAAAATCTTTGAAATCTTTCCTACTCAGATGAACTTAATAATGTCTAAAAAAAGTAATTCAACTGTATTTGTGAGCCATGTGAAACATTGTACAAGAGATGCAGAAATGAAAAAGGGATACTTTAGAAATGAAAACCTATATGGAATATTTTGTATGAACACAGGCAGGAGAAAGAGAGTTTGTGTTAAGATAGAGGAACGAGGGGAAAAGGGAAAAGGCCGCTGGGTGGGAGCAGCGGGGCCGACTGTTGTAGGAAGGAGAAGGGTGGCCGTGGGAGGAAGGGTGGGCCTGGGACAGAGAGGCAGAGGAACACTCACTCTTGCAGGGTCTCCACTCCCATTTCCTTATACTGCAGCTCCTGCTTCACCTGGGCCAGCTCCTGCTTCAGTCTGGAGAGCTGCGGACACAAGGCCGAGCACCGGGTTATCATGGTGCACAATGGGGTTCTCTCACCACCAACACCGGCCAAAACTGCCTCGTCATGACTATTCACATCCAGGAATGCTCCGCTATGTTTATACAGAGACACACGTGTGTATGTGTGCACATCCACACACACACACAAAGTGGTTCACATACTGAGGCGTTCTCTACTGAAAAAGGCGTCAGGTGATTAAGGTTTCATTTTGGAAAAATACTATACTATACTAACAGTACTAGGCTGTTACTGTAGCCTGTAATAATTAAATGTTGTCGTATATCAACTTTAAAGGGGCACTCCACCGATTTTACACATCAAGTTCAGTTCGTCACAGGGAGTATTCATATATAATCAGCCTGTGAAAACAGTTTGAGAAAATAACCCTGATGATGTCTGATGAAGGATGCTGCATTATGAGTTGCATTATGGGTGATCCAGTGTTTGGGGGGGGCTTGATCCATACTACGGACTAAAGCTCAGGATATCTCAGCCTCTGCTGCTCTGATTTTGACCAAATCTTTTTTTATCAGTATCTTGTAAGTCCGCCAACATTATGGACGTCCAATACTAAATGGCTAAATGGAGTGCTCCTTTCAGTGGAATTGCATTGTGATGACGTGATCATAAAACTCTGTTAACCAAATAACACTTCCAAGCTAATTACAATTCAAAAGTTATGTTACTATGGTCTTTGTTTTACATGTTTGAGGAGTTTTTTCTAATCTAATGCATAACAGCAAAAACAGTTAATTGTATTGAACATCTGCTTTATGTTGTATGTAATTTTGCAGACATTCGACACATTGTGATGTACTGTATATTGCTATCAGTGAAATATGAAGAAGTTTAAGAGTCTATAGCCATGCTAGCAGCTCGGTGAGGCCGTACTCAGGCAGCTAAATGCTAACATTAGTATGCCAACATGCTCACAATGACAATGTAATAGGTAACGTCTACCATCACCTGTCATCACCTTAGTTTAGCATGTTAGCATGCAAACATTAGCTAATTAGCACTAAACACAAAGTAGAGCTGGGGCTGATGGGAATATCATAAGTTTTACATTTGTATTTTAGAGAAACTGAAATTTTGACACGATGATTGCCCTATATGAAAAGTCAGAGGATCAAAGTTATTACAATTAAACCTCTGGCGACCATGATACTCATATTGATTTCTGTAGTGATTTCAGCCAGACACCAAAGATTACACTAACATTTACAAAATAAAAATAATGGGCAGTGATTTTTATTGGAAACATGAGTGGCCATTAATCCCTTTGACACATTTAACAACTGGTCATCATTAGATGATTAATCCTCAAAAACACATCTGTCTCGACTATGTACACTTGCAACAACTCTCTTTGAATTTTTCCAGTTAACAGCATTAATTAAATTAATCCCGGACTGTGATCTCTATTGGAACATTAAAATTAAGTCGTAGTCATCTTTTCAGTATAACAGGCTAAAATGTCCCTGATCCAGGAAACACCCTCACCCATGTGACTGATCTCAGCGAAATGTCCAACTTGGACCTGTGAGTCAGTGACCTAGCCTCTGCCTGACCCTTCGATGATGATCTCATCCTCTCGAGGCCCCGGGCCAGAGCCACAGTATCCTGTAGGGGCCACACCCCAGCCCCCTTTTCTGCCCAAAAGGGCCGCTTGCTGCAGCCCATTGTTCTCCTGAGATAATGACTTACCCGCTCTCGTCTACAAGCTATTTCCACTTTTATTTGGTCAGGGTCGTATTTCGCATTTGAGGACGAGCCGGAGAGCGCTGTGAACACAAAAAAACAAAGGACACAGAGGGATCAGCAGTTAGTTGATAGTGATGATTTTGAGGTTAACTTGTTATACTGAGGGTTGAAGGGGGATCCGGTGTCGTCTCCCAGCCTTTGCTCTCTGTGGACGCCCCCCTGGACGCTTTGTGTGTGACAGCTGGCTGGAGTTGGAGGGTAAACTGGGTGTAGGTGGTTAAAAGGGAGGGTGGGTTGAAGCAGGAATGGGGATTTGGAAGATCTTCTATAGATCTGCACCCCCACCAGTTTCTGAAGGGACATCAACAATATAGCACATCCAGCCAAGATAATTAGGTCAGCTCAGGTCAGAGTTTTGGTTGTCATGGAGCCCTCCAGCTCACACTTCTCTCATCCTTTAATTCTTCCTTTCCATGTATGCATACTTTTTAAATCATGAAACACAGGGTTGCGTGTAAGGAAAGGGAGCTGGACGTGAGTGTGTCTTACTGCTGGTGATGGAACGATTGTCCTCGGAGAGCTCGTGGAAGAGCAACATTTCCTGCTGAGCCAGCTCCAGACGCTGCTGCTTGACCAGGTACATCTCCTTCTTGGCTTTGAGGGCCTCCTGGGCCACCACAAGGTACTCCTTCAGCATGCGCTCCTGCTCTTGCCGCCATTGAGTCCGTGGGTTCTCAATCTGGGTGGTCTCTGACAACAGGACACAACGCAAGTGACTAATATGCAAATAATCCTATAAAGACATACAATAATATCAATCAGAAAAGCAAGAAGGCCCTGTGGTACCTTGTTGCCTCAGTACTCTGTATTGACATTCAGCTCTCATTTCTCCAGTATGTTATACAGTGAGATTCGTGTTCATGTATTTTTCTTAAATTCATTCAGTGCTTGGAGGCAAATGGGGATGTACTCACTGTTGATGTGGTCAATGTAGTAAACTCCCACTTGCTGGTCATAAACTTCCTCCCACCCGAGAGGCAGTTCATCCCCAACACAGTCGGCAAACGTCAGCGGTTTGGTGATCCTGAAATTATTTAAAATCTATTCAGTGCAACAGTGACCCCATGGAATGCACATGTGCACTTTAATATCAGCTTAAGAAATAATAACATATGCAGTATTTACGTTAACTGGATTTTACATAGCCCTACAGAAGTCTGGGTTTCTGTCTCCCACACTGTTATTTTCCCTGTTAGCATTAGGGTAACTGGCCTACAGGGAGCTCTGCTCCATTTATCATGTTTATAAAAAGTGTTTTCAGTGTTAATCGAGGGGAAAGAAGCAAAAAGTAAACATTCATTCTAAAGAATATTCTCTCCCCCAGCACCCTGACCCTCCAGCTAAAGGGCACCATGTACCAGTCTTATGTTTTGGAGCAGAGTTGTAGCACTACCTCCCGTGTAAGTTTAGAGATTCATGTTATTATCACAAAGAGAAACCCTGTCGAAACTGAACAATCATCCAGAGTGATCATTTCAGATCTGATCAGTACACAGCTTTTGTTTTACAGCACACATAAAAACAATGAATGATGTTTTAAAGTATGAATACAAATGGGTAATATATGTTTATGCATTTCTATGATGGACTTAAATTATTCATGCTGGTCAACCCTGAAAACTCTTTCACTCATGTTTGTGTGTCCAACTGCTTCGCTGGGTAAAAATAAGGGTAATGTGATTCTTAGGTTTCCTAAGTTTAATTAAATAAATGATTCCATGACATACGATTTTTGTGAGTGTTCATATCCCAAGGATACGTTATTAAAGCCAAATCTTTGAAGTAATGATTTCTCAGAGAATGTGCGTCTGAAATGTGTGTGATTGACTGGCGACCAGTCCAGGGTGTACCCCGCCTCTCGTCCAATGTCAGCTGAGATCGGCTCCAGCCCCCCGCGACCCTCTGAGGATAAGCGGTATAGATAATGGATGGATGGATGGATGTGTGTCACTATTAATTATCAGTATATACTTTTTTTTTTTTAAATTAACTGATCATTCAATGCAAAACTTTCAGCTATCTTATATACAAAAAAGAAGCAAAGAAAATAATTATTATCTGGCTTGAAACATTTCTTCTAATGTTGGTGACAGATTTACAAGCTTGTGCATTTTACAAGGTTACAAAGGCGTTCAGTTCAGTGCTCCTTGGGGAAGGAGCAGATCAGGAGACAGGAGACCAAACTGTTGATAGTTCTAAAGCTAAGCTGAGGAAATAACATAGTCTCAAGTGTTCAGTCTTAATAAACTGTGAATCAATGCCTGGAGACTTTTCATGTACTAAAAACCTCAATGACTGTACCCAGATACCCTCCCCCTAGCCGTTTCCTGTAATTAATATCAATATCAATTTTGGTGAACTAACATCTATATATACACACACGATATATGCATGTAAACTTTTTTCCTTGACAGCTTTTAGACTAGCCAATGTGTGTGAAGCCTGGAGTTACACATTTATTGACACATAGTCAGTAAGTGTATAACAGTAAACACAATATTGACGGGTTAGCCTACATAGCCGCTATGCATTTAACGTGATACAAATACAAGGGCTAACTCTTCAAACTTCTTTTTAGATTTCTTTTAACAGGGATTCAACGTCAACTATAAAAGACTGCCAAAGTGTAATGATTTATCAAGCTGTGTGTGGATCAGCACACTGTGTCAGGCTATAAGAGTGACTATGACAGGGCAGAACTAATGACATCAGGCTGATACATAACTAACTCTACTAATCTACACATATCAGCAAGCTGTGAGCCAGTGGGTCTGATGACAGCAGTACATACAGTAACTGTCTGATTACCATCAATCAGCGCAGACAAAACGGGGTGAGGGTGAGGTGGGGGGTCCAGTGGCAATGACCCCTTCCACCGCAGTATGCTCACAACGCAGACAGTGCATGAGGCCTGGTTCTGGCGAGGTATGCATACAATGAAGGGACGGCCCGGAGAGAGTAGCCGAGGCATTCTGCACCACATTCCTCAGGAGACAGCAGCTCTCCGCTCTGCACGCAGGCACAAACTCACTTCACTAGATCTCAACTTCAATTTGGCTGCAAAGGCATGGCTTTCAGGCCAAATGTCACCACCACTGAGACACTTGCTGATGATTCAAATTAGTAGGAAACACAGAGGTACTCCCACTTTCTCAAAACACTCAATATGGCCTTTATTATAGTGACATACCAACGATATGTCTAAAAAGGTAAGTAAGTAAGTAAAACTTTATTTATATAGCACCGTTTTTAACACAGGTTACAAAGTGCTTTACATCAACATCAATTAAAAAAAAAAAAAACACAAAACATGAAGTGTGTAGAAAATAAGTACCAGCTGCACTTGTCTTCAGTGTGTTCTAATGCTAATTATAGTAAAAATTGTTAAAATATGTTCTTTTTGGCACATGCATTGCTATTTGCATGAACTGAAAGCAGTCCTAGCTGATGATGAATCACACAGACTTGTCAAAAGACAGTGCCTCAAATTCAATAAACTCCCATTGCATTTCACACATTTTTGGGAAATTCTACAGGTTACGTCACTCAAGTGCAGCTTTGCATGTAGGGCTGGCAAAATTACTGTTTACCATTTCTTCCTACACTTCTCTTGTGACAAAACTCTGAGACTTAGATATTGTGATCCATAAATGAAAGAGAAGGTAACTCTCACTCAAATCTGTCACAGAATTAGATCTCAAAAACTTATATATAGATATATTTTTTAAATTATAGGACATAGCTATATAAATACTTGATTTATTTGCCATATACTTTTGGAAAGTAGGTTTGGTAACATCCTCAGATAAAGATAACACTATTGTGGGACTGTAACTAGCAATTACTTTCATCATCAGTTAATCTGACAATTATTTTCTCAATCGATCGATTAAGTCTGTGGTCTTTTAAATGTTATAAAATAATGAAAGATTTCCCAAGAGAGCCAGAGGTGATGTCGTCAAACGTCTCGTTGTTTCCAACCAACAGTCCAGAACTCAGATACTCAACTTACAAATGATACAAAACAAAGAAAAGCAGCAAATCCTCCAATTGGAGAAGCTGGAACCGCTTGGAAAATTACATAAACAGTTAACTGATTATCAAAATAGTTAGCCAGACGTTAGCTATTACGTTTCCATCAATCGACTAATTCCGTGGTTCCCAACCTT
This sequence comes from Maccullochella peelii, assembly GCA_002120245.1. Taxonomy (NCBI): domain Eukaryota; kingdom Metazoa; phylum Chordata; class Actinopteri; order Centrarchiformes; family Percichthyidae; genus Maccullochella; species Maccullochella peelii. The sequence goes on from LKNJ01004031.1 coordinate 18,852, forward strand.
TTTGGCTTGTGACCCTTTAAAAACGATACACAGTCAACTCCCAAAGCCTCATCAAAAGAAGAGTTGTGAGCACTTCAAGCAAAGAGTGATTTTTACCTCCTCAGAGGGTTTCATTTGAATAATTTTAGGCCTGGAGAGGCAAAACTACTCAGTATTTTACAAGAAAAACAGTCCTAATAAAGTACACATAAAACTTTATGGAGCAGAATGCCTTTGTTCTTCTTGCTTAACTTGTTGATCATCTCCCAACCCCTTAGATTCATCTTGTGATCCCCTTGGGGGGTCCCGACTGCAGCTGGGGAATAAATTAATTGCCTAATCATTTCAGATCTCTCTTCATCACCCACCCCTACTTGCTAGAAAAGCACAGATAAGTGCCACAATGAAGTCCCACATACTCCCCAAAAAAACTGTCTATACAAGCAGCCATGTCTTAAATAACAACACATATACTACAATGAGCAGCATGGTGACAGTGTGTAAAAAAGGATTCTCACAGGAGCCATGTGCATGCAGCCAAACACAAGGACAAGGCAAACACAAGCACACTCCCCACCTGCTCCAGCTTTAAGTGTTTGTTAAAGGTAAACAAATGTCCAGACACTAACTGCACTTGCAAATACTTAAAAAACACTCAGACAGGGCAGTCACGCCTTTTTTTAACTGATAATGACTGATGGAGGAAACATGACGAGAATGATCAGAAGCATTAAAACAATACAAAGTCTTATCAAAAACAGGCACATACAGTAGATCTGCTATATTTTGGGTTTAATAAAAATGGTCGTAAAAACAGCGGGGGAAGGATGAGAAGCTATGTGACGTCAGAGGGAGTTTAGTCCTGAACTGCCCTCCGACCTCCCCAGAGAGAGTAAAGAGAGGGAGACAGATCTGAATCTGAATCCTGTATCTGAATGTTTGGTTTGTTATGCAGTCTTGTGACAGCAGTCTCTGTTTTTCCAAGTCATGTCTTGGTCTTGGGAGACTCTGTGAGCACTGCTGCACACCCGCACAGAGGAGGACACACAGCAGCACAGAGCAGGAGGATCTGATGACATGCATTTAGAGGAGGACTAAAGTACTGTAAAACTAAAAGTAGCTGTACTTGCTATATGAGCATTTTTGTTGGGACACTTTGAACAGTATGAAATCTGCACTCTAAAGCACAACATGGCCCATCTTTGTGATCACTATCAATTGGCTTTTTTCCCCTCAGTAAGACAAGCTCGGAGAGGAAAATAACTGTGTCATTGCCCTGTCTGCCTGACACAGTGACCCCGGGTAAACCCGTGTTTGCTGACACTGTGAGTTGGTCAACAACATGCATTACCCAACAGAGTTTAATGCAGGTCTGGCCCTGCTCTGCTCTGGTATGTGAGGTTACAGTGATTTCTATAATAACTATATTACTATAGGATTATCATAGAGCTCCTATAGGATTACTGTATATCTATAGCAGGTGCTGGCAGTGACTATTAAGGAGTTTTTAGCCATGCTAGCGGCATGGCTCTATGGACGGCTTTGTCTGTCGTTGACTGAAATATCATCAATCAGCAACTATAGGATGGACTGCTATGAAATTTTCTACAGACATTCATGGTCCCCAGAGGATGAATCCTAATTACTTTGGTGATTCCTTCCCCTGACTTTTCCTTTAGTGCCACCAGCAGGTCAACATTTTTGGTTTTTAGTGGAATATCTCAACAACTATTGGATGGATTGGCACAAAACTGGATGGATTGGTGACATTTAGTGCAGCTATTCATGTTCTCCTCAGGATGAATTGTAATCACTTTGATCCCGTTTCATCTAGCGCCATCATCAGGTCAAATTAGTTTATTCGTCCGGTACTTTTGTTTGTGACCAAATACCTGCAAAGGTAATGACATTCCCATCCGCGTCAGTTGTACTTTGTGTTTAGAGTTAATTAGAAAATGTTAGCATGCTAATACGGTAACCAAAGGTGGTGAACATTATATCTGCTAAACATCAGCTAAACATCATGTTAGCATGCAGATGTTAGCATTTAGCTTAAATCACCGTACAAGTACAGCCTCACAGAGCCGCTAGCACGCCTGTAGACTCCTTTTCTCCATCATTTAGTTTTTATTTTCATGACCTGGCTTGTTCACAGAGGCTAATGAGTTTCTATGATCTAATTCAACATCGCTTCAACTCTTCATAACACAAACTTACTGGAGTTGCAGGTTTCTTAAATCTGTCGACATTTGTATTGCATTGCCATGTAACAATAAGTAACTTACGCGTATGAAAACCAGTTGAAGCTTTGATGGAAGGAATAACATACAAAAATACCACAGCATGACATTGAAATGGTCATCAGTAATGTAAAGTATTTATCATTCGTAATAAATAAATCTATATATATCTATCTGTATCTATAAATGCTTAAGCATGAAATAATACTGGTACGGTTGGTTACAAGCTGCTTTGCCAGTAGTAAAAGAATGAGATTATTAATAAGGGCCAATGTTTTGTTCTAAAGCTTGACACATTCTCCAGGATCCTTTTTCAGTCTAAGAGGAAACAGAAAATGAGACAGATATCTGAAATAGAAAACAGAGAGACTGACAGAATGACAAGCATGTTCAGCTGTGGAGGAATTAAATGCTGCAGGACCTGCTCGCGTCTCTCACAACTTCCCAGCAAAATATATTTAGTTGTCAAAGACATTTGCTAATTCTAGAATAATCTGTGCCATCCTGGGTCGTCCCAGAGGATATTTCTATCTGTAGCAACCCGCCTTTGCCTGGCGACGGGCTGCTGCATGGGAAAGGCATGTGAAACTGGAGTCTGGGCCACTGGACCTCGTCTGGTCTGGTTGTCCCCACCAGCTCCTCAACCTTTGTTTCTCTGCTGCAACAATGTGCAAATTAAGATGTGCCAAACAGTGGACTCAAAACATAATATTCCTTGTTATTTTTAATTCTGGAACCAAAGAAAGTTGAGTTACTATCCTTCAGCTTGACCACAATAGCCACATGTTTTCAAGCTGCTAACAAAATTCAAAGGCTCTCCTGCTGCTGCTGTCCTTCAAACAGTTCACTCAGTTCATATTAAATTAAAAAACGTGTACTTGATTACTCCACCAAATGTGTTAATTTAGACAAGTTGTCGCCATAGCCCAATGTGTAGCCTCAAGTGTAGGAGTGCACATGGGATGAATTTTTGACACTGAAGTTTAATTGTGTGATGGTTCACTGTATAAATAAACCAAACACTGGTGTGATAAAACAGCCAGAGTCAACCACAGCAGAAGACTGCACGCCTCAAAACGAAGTCACAACGACAAACGTATCCACTGAACGTCTTTTATCGTCCCAGCGAGCCAGCTGCTGAAGTCCACAAATAAGAAGTGAGGCTTGACCTCTGGATGACAAGCTTTGCATATGTGATCAAAAAACAACAACAAATGTGATGACACCGACACAGTGTCGTAGCCAGGCACAAAATTCACAAAATTCTGCATGTTCCCATTTTAACTCCAATATGCCCCATAAATACCACCTGCTTTCATTCTCATGCTGTTAGCTCTTCTCTAGAGGGGGTGATAGACGCTGTCTCTGGGAAAAAAAAAAAGGGGGCCACAAGTGTTGTTGGTCTACAAATTCCATTCTGTGTTAAAAAAGAAATGTGAAAACAACTTTGGGAGGAATGTCATTTATGTCCAGCCTCTGTGAGGGCACGGTGCAGCATTTCAGAGCAAGGCCTAAAGCAGCTGACAGACAGACAGACAGACAGACACCCGCTTCTCCCATTATGTGCTGAATCTTATGGAAATAGGTCTCCTATAAGTAGACGGACATCTCTGTCTCTGTACACATTTAGACGGCGTCTGGGCACATGGGATGGGCTTGTCTTATTGTGAGTGGAGCAGAGTTGGGTTTACTGTGGCAAAAGTCATAACAGCTATCGGGGGCTAGAAGCTCTATCCTACTAGAAGTGCTGCTTCTTAACTATAATATCACTCAAAGGAGGACTACTTAATTAAAACTGTTCTTTAGATGACCAGTGTAGCATCTTGATAACAATCATTTTAATAAAAATGCATCCAATTGCTCTCAATTCAGTGCTCAGCTGTTCTTCATAGTACTGAGCATCTTCTCTCTATAAGGAAGTTTTCTCACAAATTGCTTTATGGGCTGCATTAGGGTTCAAAGTATCTAGGTCTAACACTTGTCTGTCTAAAAGGTGAGTTGACCACAATACGTCATCAAAAAGTGGGAACACTATTTCAGTTTGTGATTTAGGGAAATACATTTATTCGCTTTCTTGCCAAGAATTAGATGAGGAGACTGATACCACTCTCATGTCAGTAGGGTAAATATGAAGCTACAGCCAATAGACGTTTAGCTTAGCTTAGCTTAGCATAGACAAGACTGGAAACAAGGGGAAACTGGGGCTCTGTCCAAAGTTCACAAAATCTGTCAACCAGTACCTCTAACGCCACGTTCAGACCGATAGTAGCCCTGTTTTTTGGTTTGTTTGGTTTTTGAACTGATTAAACAAATGAGATATCACATGTTAATTAGTGCAACTGGTAGGTTGATTTTGTTCCCTTCGGACAGAGTCAGGCTAGCTGTTTTCCCCTGTTTCCAGTCTTTGTGCTAAGCTAAGCTAACCAGCTGCTGGTGGTAGGTTCATGTTGAACGGACAGACATGAGAGAGATATCGATTTTCTTATTGAACTTTCAGCAAGAAAGCGAATACGCAAATTTCTTGAAATGTTTAACTATTCCTTTAAGGCTACGAAATAAACACAATTTTGTGAGCAGATATAAGGACATTTTTATGCATTTGTCAACAACTCATTTGCAATGCATCTGCAACTCCTCATGTGAAGAAGCCATAACTGATTGCTGGTGTATAAACAGATAATGAATGACCATATAATATAACACAGTTTTAATAAAATATGTCTTCATAGAGAAGTTTTAATTGTTGACAAATAATATACACTAAAATGTCCTTATATCCTCTCACAACTACATTATAGTGTGTTAACACCCTGTTTAGTATTTCTAATCAATATATAAAGTGTTTCCCAAAATGTGCTCATTTTAGAGTGAGCACACTAAACTACAAGCACATGAAAAGCTGCTGAAGTACTGTAAAAAGATTTTTTTTGTTGTTGTTTCTCACCTCTAACATTTTGGGATTTTAAAAAGCCATGACAAGCTGTAAAGTACAGAAACATATGCACCAAACGGGTAGAGCCAGAATTGTCAACTACATTTTCCTTTCTTTTTGAATAAGAATTGTGCAGATGTGTGGAAGGAAAAAAACAACAAAACAATGGTGGCCCAGAGCTCGAGGTTGGCATGTCCTGTTTAGGTAGCAGTCTTCACAATATACACATAAAACACAAGCATCCTACAGCTCTGACTGCTGAACGTAGCGGCTTCAGAAGGGACATCAACACAGCCAAAAATTGATGCAAAGCAATATCTGGGCAATTTAATAAGTGCTTTTATTGTGGTAAATCATCCACAAATACAGGTAATCAGCTGGGAAAGCAAAGCACCAAAGGGAGTAACACCTGTCACACTAACTGCTGGAAGAAACAGGTTTGAACTTCCAGAACAAGGAGCGAGGTGAAAGCTGAAGACAGACATATTGCGTGCTCATGAAAAAGAACACAGAAAACACACAGGGCAAAATGACACTGGATCAAGCAATGGCATGTTCGTAACCTCCCCCCACCAAAAGACAAAAAAGAGCCATCATAATGAAAACACTGGGGGAAGCAAAATAACAGCGGGGTTCAGCGCATGTGAATAACCTTTCGGTGCTGGAAACACAGCTCACCCTTTCCAGAATAATTGAATTTGGCGTGCTTTGTGACCAAGTATAAAGGCCTCCCTTTGCCGAGCGGCAGGCCGGCCATGGCAGTTGCATAACAGAGCTAATAAAGGAGGCCTACAGGGCCCAGGATGTAGAGGAGGAGGCAGACATGTGGGAACTGCCTCTGTTCTGCTGCTTTGTCTGGGGCCGCGAGCAAGCAGAGCCCCTGGGCATTAGTGTAGGCATGCCTAACATAACGCTCATTCCACAGTAACAAAAAAGTCCCACAGAACTGCTCGGCTTATCTGCGGGAGCTGGCAGGGCCTCCCCGAGCTGCTCGAGGTATCCACCGTCCTCAAAGAGATAGTCATCATCAAGAGTGAACGCAATGAGTTCCCTCTTTGTGCTTGAAAGTCACGGTGCGGCTAAACGCCAGAGTTTGCTCTTCTGCAAGCAATGTGTTGAGAGATGCTCTATCAGTTTCCCAGGTATCTGTGCACTGCGTTCACACATCCATCTAATTTTTCACTACACGCTGTCATCTGACCAACACGGCTCCATCCAGCTTCTGTACCGGCTGCGGACGCCCACAATGTTACCAGCGCGGAACAACCCTGAACTCTTACAGCACATCAGGATCATCATTGATAATTATGTTTGAGCTCAATGGCTCTTGTGTTTTAGTGATTAGGCGGTAACCCACCGCTGACACACCTCTCCACGAGGTCAGCTCGGGAGGCCTTTGTTTCACTTTAAGAACATAGTGTCAAAAACACAGAAAAGTTTGATCCCTGTCAAATGAGGCATGTTTCAGTCCCCTAAACTTCACATCTGTTGTGTCAGTCTCAAACTACCAAGATCCAACAAATATGACTAGTGGGTATCATTTTCCAATCAATCCACAGCAAAAGATTCCACTTCCTATAATCAAAACTAACTACAGCTGAAGCAATTAGTCCATTAATTGATTAGTTGATTGACAGAAACGAAATGGCAACAGTTTTGATAAGTGATTAATCGTTGAAGTCTGTTTTAAGCTAAAATGCAAACAATTCACTTATTGTGGCTTCTCAAATGTTAATATGTGCTGGTTTTCTCAGTCTTTAATGATACAAAATTGAATTGAACTTTGGGTTTTTGACTGACACTTCAGCCAATACTAGAATGAAAATTTAAGTGAATATCAGCCAATAATATGACCACCCCAGAGCGGACTAAGCTGTCGAACATCATCATTATGAGGATATTTCAGTTAAAAAATCAGTGGTGGTAAGAACTCCTCCCTGACTGGTTTCTGATTCCATGTGGCACATCTCAAGAATCTGATCACAAACGCTTGTTTCTCAGTAAGTCTCCGGCTTGTACTCTATCTCATTTAGCAGTACGTCACACTCAGTTAAAGCCTGTAACTCATGATGATGAAGGCCTATAATAACATGTTGTAGATCAGCCTTAAACTATCAGCCTTTGAGTTTAGTTGTACTTAAACAGAGCAGCTGTCAAACACAGGAATGAAACTCATCACTACATTCGTCTTTCTGCTCCTGCCATCCACATTGTGCCTAAGTGGCATGCAAACAGTCCTTTTATCTGCAGCTGATGGAAAGAACTGCTTTTTTTTTTTCTGAGAGCGGCAACTGAAGAGCTGACACCTTTTTGTATCTGTTGCACGTTAGCAGTAAGTCAGCTTTTTATTAGGGCTGTATAGTGATGTGATTTATTGGAAAGTCAGTATCAGGTGGTGACAGAAGACATTCCTCCGGCCGAGATAACCTATAAATCACTGAGCAGCACCAGAACAAATGCAGAAAGCATTCTTTAGTCATGCAAACGTCAAAAAAAAAAAGACATCCATTCCCTCTCCTGCCTCAAACACTGACGACTATAAGATCTTGTTGAAGCTGCTATCAGCTTCACATAACAATGGTTAATCAACTTGCAGGGAGGAGGGGGCCTTCAAGGAAATCAGGTTTTTCTTATCTAGATTACTTGCAGCTACTACATTCCCACTCCTGAAATCAGCTGCAAGAAATCTGGGTTAAAATGCTACACAAAAAGGAGACGGAAATTCAAACTCATGTCTCCAACCACACTCTGGAGTGTTGTTTTCGCCAGGCTCTGTGGATTTCTGTCTGTCCCTCATAACGCAGCAGTTTAAATGCTTGCTATAATTCCCAGTAATCTCACAAAGTCTGCTTTGAATGCCTGATTGAGCCTGTTTCTGGGTTGGTGAAATCCCAGTCCTCCACAAAAGCACATCCTTGCAGCTTTCCCAGTGGCCCAACTTTGCATTCCTCACATATTTTCACTAAGATTTCTGGGAGTTGGAGTTTAAAGCTCTTTGCTGTAGCTACGCTCCATTCTCAAATCCAGTTAAACACACACACACACACACACACACACACACACACACACTACAGGTCGTTTTGGGATGAACCTCATTAGTCAGTAGTCTTCAAAGCTGTCCCGGACACACTGCTGGACTCGAGGTGTCTTTGTATGAAAAGGAAAGGGGAGCTGGATAACAATAGCTCACTGTGTTAGGTGTGTGTGAAGCAGGAATGTTTCAGGTCACTGGAAGTCATAAATCTACTGATCTTACTGATGAGTCTGAATGTTTGAGTGTCCGCTTCCATGAAGAAGAGACAAATTACTAAAAACTCAGGTGGCCAGACTGACAGACAGGGTTTTTGAGTGTTGTACAGTCTCTTACTGAACGCAGGCTGCTGTTTGGTGAAACATAACAAACCGGAAAGGCTGAGCTGCCGTCTAATTCCATGTCAAAGACCTGTCAGACTTTACATTTAAAGACACATAATGGGAAAGTATTAATGTGAGCAGCTGCACGGTTGGTGGCCATGGGCGTTACATTCCGTGTTTGCATGGGAACTTTGTCAAGAGGTGGGGAGGCCACAACTGCTGCCAAATCTCATCTGATTCATCGGTCGTGGCTACAAGATACACCGCAACCTTGTGTCACATTAAAGGGAATGGAGGGAGTTTACTGCCCTGTCCCCAAAAGCAAAACAAAACTGCCCCCTCCGCCCGGGCCGCCCTGGCATCTGCTCCAGTAAATTAAGGTAGTTTGTTAGGATGACTTGTTGAATTAAAACTATTTTGTGTGAGTGTGTGTGTAATCCCAGTAGTCCCAGGCCTTTAGCATACCTATCTCTGGGGTCAATCCATGAGGTTTGCCGGGTGTTGTGGTCGATATAAAACACTCTGCCATCGTAATCCCGGGCTTCCTCCCAGCCCGCGGGCAGCGGCAGCTCCGAGCTCTCTCTCCGCCTACCGCCGCTGACCCACGGCATAGCGTCGGGATGGTGAGAGGGCTGAAGCCCTCTGCCCTGCTTTTTATCCCCCCGAAAAAGTCGGTCTTCACTGCATTACAACAAACTCTACCTCGACGCACTTATCGGCGCAAAGAATGGAGACGCAAATACAAAACTTTCCAGCGAGGTTGTCCGATGAAATAGTCCTGCTGAGGGTACATCCACGTTTCTTCTAACAACCCCCCAAAAAAACACTACCGCGGCGCTCTCACGGTCCTCGGTCCTCCATGTTCGCCTCCTCCACCATATTTCATTCCTCCGTGTCCATATTCGGGTAGAGCGGATTTGCATAAACGGTCGGACGTACGACTGAGCGAGCTCCTCTGTCCAATAGGGAAACTTTAGAGCCCAACACGTTCACTAAAGTGTATAGTGAAAACAAGGTTGCTAAAAAATGTATTTTAATGTTTCACCTCAACGACAATTCAGTCAGCAGCAGTGGTGGATAAAAGAGACAGCGACAACAACTAACGCTAATTGTTCTGCTTTAAAACAACAACCTGTGGTTTGGCATGACATAACTATCCATTAACTTCATTACATAAAGTAGTATCATTCTCTGAAAACGCGTAATCACAGAAACACACGAGTTTAACTTTCATTTAAATCCGTTGGCAACTCCACCCGGACACAGTGACTAACCCGGGGTTTATTGTTGACTGCAGGTTGTTTAACTGGTACAACAGCGCCACTTGGTGTTTCCAATCGATATAGCAGCGTTTACAACACTGACTACCCACTGTCACCAGAGCCCCTGTAAGAGGGGCCAGGCGGTCCTTTTCCCTTAACTGCTACCCTACATCATGGACCAGCAAGAGCCTTTTCACAGCGTGCATTTTGGCTCGTCTTAGCAGGAAAAACACAGGTGTGATTAATAACATTAAAAACTCCTGTATTCTATTTAGGTGAGCTAGTTCCAAGGTCCTGGTATTGTGCAAGCTGGCTCTCTGTCATGGCTTACTGGGACACTTAATGGCACTGAGCCATTGTTAACAAAATGTGCTTCACCTGTGCTTTTCCTGCAATGACAAGTCAAAATGTCTGCCGTGGAAAAAGTCTATTAGCAACAGGACAAACCAGGCAACTGCCCTGGGACCTGGGACTGCAGGTTCATTGTATAGCAATTGAGTTGAATGCAAAGTTCTTAACTTGCCAACATTGTATGCACTTAAGCACAAGAAATTGAAATGATAGGGGCTTTAACTCACCTGTATTATTAAGGCTTTTATTATTTCAGTGTGTATTATTTGTATATATTAAATTAGATAAATAGAATTTGATTAAGTGGTGTTGACCTGTCAGTCTTTGGAGGCACTAAGGCCTGAGAGCCTAGTTCCAGGGCCCTCTGCTTAAGACCACTTATTTGGACCAATTGTTTGCCCCTCAGGGCCAATTACTCATTATAGGCCAGAGGGCCCACATGGACCAGCTGAACCAACTGAAAGGCAGCTGATTGAACAGAGTTCAAGGGTCAGAGCCACAGTGTTCCATATCCTCATGGCCACTAAATTATGATGAGAAAAGTATCAAATAAGAGCACAAGACCAGATGTAACAAAATTACATCCAGTTTTTCGATCAGGGCCTTTGTTGACCTCTATCTGTGACCAGCAGGAACTGCAACAACACTCTAAACACTGGTGCAGTGACTGAAATTCAATGTGACATGAAATTCAAGTGGAATTTCCAGTGAGGGTAAATTTCTGTTGCCAAACAGGTAGTCATTATGACAAGTACATTCTCCCTGTCCATGCCACTTCTAAAGTTGTGTTTCTGAGACTATGGAAGAAAATATTGCCTTTTTCTGTTGGGGTTTGGTATTGCCAGTAATTCCAGTCCCCCGTGCAGACAATGCACTCTGTCTGCAGACTGACACCAGTACACCTGACTGTGTGTGTGTGTGTGTGTGTGCGCGCGTGTGCGCGTGTGCGTGTGCAGCCGAGCAAGCGTGGCCTCTATGTCAAGACGTCTGTGCAGTCAGCTAAGCATTTTGTTCTCTAGAGGAGGAGGAGGAGGAGGAGTTTAGTGGGCTGGGGGATTTTATTTGTGCATTTTTTGTTTGTGTGTTTGTTTGTGGTTGTGTAGCACTGCGTGTGTGTGTTTTCGGCTAGGAAGCATTTTCTCACATCAGAGCTTTGATCTATAGCCTCCTACGGCCATTTCCCACAGGCCATGTAGTGCTCATATGAGAGCACACAATAAGCTGCACTGTTGATTCTGTCTCAGTCACATGCAGCAGAAAGCCTGACTGTGACACCAGCCATCACAAACTTAAGAATATGATAGATGCTAAACTATTACTTATTACATGGATAATACATTTATTATTTCCTAAGTACGACTGGATTAATAATTGTGTGTTAATGACTGTAAACAGTGTACTGATATATTTACAAGTTGAACATTTTGAGGACAGTATTGAGCGCTGTAAGAATGAGTTATAATCTTACTCGCACAGATTAAAATCTAGATATTTTATAGTATCTCTAGAGGCTGCCCAGTTTATGAGACACTTATCTTTGTCTGGCATTTAAGTTGGCCCATGATAATGTGTTTCCTTATTTATGGCTGCCTCTCTGAGGACACACAGGATGCATATAAATGGACATCAGGGAGTTAATTTCTAACATAAAAATGCACAAAATAATAACCATAATTTCATCCCTTGTGGCCTGCTATTAAGACGGGCCGTCTCTGCCTGCTGTCCCTGTGGCCCGTTGGCACAGCAGCTGGAGCAGGAGGACCGCAAAGGGGAGGGCCGAACAGGCCCCCTCTCCTCCCTGCCGCAGAGGATGTGTGCTCCTCTGAGTGGGAACTGTTTGTGAAAGAGCTCAGAGTCCAGAGCCCGAGCGGTCAACTCTAATTATCAGGTGTTGTGAGCAGCTGCTGTCCCGACTGGACATCCAGAGGCCTCTCCATCTTGAAGTGCAGCCAGAGAAGAACTCTTGTGCCTCTGTCACGCATGGAGGCCAGAGAGAGAGAGAGAGAGAGAGAGAGAGAGATGGACACGTGCGCCTGCGCTTTGGAGCTGCTGGGGATGCTGGTCTATGTTGGAGCATGGCTGTGTGCTTTAGCCACCACTATCTTACCACAGTGGCTGACCATGTCCACTGCTCTGCTGCCGGTAGAGAGCTACGAGCTGGGCCTGTGGGAGACATGCGTGGTCCAGGATGTCGGGGGCATGGAGTGCAGAGCCTATGACAGCCTGCTGGGCCTTTCCAGTGACCTCAAGCTGGCCCGCATCCTCATGTGTGCTTCCCTTGCTGTGGGCATGCTGGGAATGCTGGTGGCTATACCTGGACTTTACCTGGTCAACAGCTGTAATGTACACGGAGGCTACCGAACCAAGAGGACTGTAACCATCATAGGAGGGGTGCTGGGGATGATTTCTGGAGTGCTGTGTCTGATCCCCGTCTCCTACATGGCTCATTTAGCCGTGATACATTTCTTTGATGATAAAGTACCCGACGTGGTGCCCCGGTGGGAGTTTGGTGATGCCCTGTTCTGCGGCTGGGCCGGAGGATTTCTTCTCATAGTGGCCGGGCTCCTTCTGGTCACCTCTTGCGTATGCTCACAGGTGGAGCCTCCGCCCGTGCTGCAGCGGAGATACCAGGTCATGAGTGCAAATGTTTCCTTCAGGGAGCGCTCGGAGTACGTTTAAGGGATGAGTCGTGTAATAATTACCTGCATAGAGACTGACAGCACAACACAATCACCTGTAGAACTGCACTTCAAACTGATTTAAAATAATGATGTAAATATCTGGTTTTATATCAAAGACAACATCCTGTATAAGGGTTACGCTATCACTTTTGGAAAATGATCAAATGTTTTGTAAAACAGTGAAAATGAGACCTTGTACAAAATACCACCAAAAATTTGTTAGTTATTTTTAATGACACTGAAGAACCTGCTGTAACCAGTAAAAATGAATATTTTTTTAAAGATGTGTTTTATAAAATGCTTTATATCCCTTATTCTGGGGTGGCTTCAGGATCTTTCTCTTATCAGTGCCAACAAAGAAGAAAATACTACTTGCTTTTAAAATGCTGTGATTGTAAGTTATTCTTAATACTAAAACATAGAAAAAGCACAAATTATTCTGTGCCTGGTTAAGTTTGCTTATGTGCTGTATTGTGCAGCACATTCAGATGATTCACATAAAGAAATCCACTGAAATTCTATTGAAAAAGTTGTCTCTTTCTTGTTCTAGTGGTGTATTCTGTGTTGGAATATGCTGAATATGATCCTTTATTTTTCAGTTTATCTTGATGAAATGAGAAGCTGTGGCCTGAATCTACATGCAACATATTTTTCTCCAGTTATGTCAGAGGTGGAAACATGGCTGCTCTTTTGCTCTTTCACCGTCATCTCTTAGTCACATAAACCTGGACCCTATTTTGGTCTGAAGTGGTCCCTGGTTGCTCTGTAACCAGACGACAAGCTGAAAACAGCCGTCTTGGTCCGTCAGGTGTGTCTGCAGTGGTGGAAACACACAGCTTGAGACTAATTCCATCAGATTTCCTGGTCACTCGCTGAGCTAAGCTGTGTTTAATGAATGCTCTAATGGGCAACATGTACAGTGAAGAATGCAGAACAGGTTGCCTTTGCGGCTCCCGCTTTGACATAATTACACAAATTTGCCAAGGTCAGAGGGAGCCGCTGCTCTCTGCCCTCCAAAACTGTCTGTATCATTTACATAGACACAGGTACAGTGACATAAATGTGCTGTTGCAGGGGAGTAGCTGATGTCTAAACCCCCACATGCTAATGATGGTACATTTTGTGTTGTCAGCACTTATAGAATGAAGGTAATGAGAGATAATGAGGTTGTCACAGAAGCATGCAGTATGTTGCCTAAGGGGCCAAAGACACAACAGACTTTGCTTCTGAACATACATAAAGTGGTTCTGTCAGGCCTCACAGAGCAGATAGAGAGGCACCCTCCCATCCTCTGACGCCACGCAGGCCGCAGGGAACTGCCTGGCGTCTCCCAGTGCGAGGGCAGCTATCAGCAGGGGAGGCAGTGAAAACAACTGCAGAGATGTTCTTTTGGATTACCGTAAGGCTCCAAGTGCTGTGGGGCTGGGCAGCACAGAAACACAAAGGAAATGGCACTTCATCTTCTCAGGAGGAATTATGTTTAAATGCATCCGACTGCAAACAAACAAACCTGCTCTGAGGGTTTGATAGGCAGACTGCTCACAGTGCGTGAGAATGTTGCTACACACTCACAATTGCCATATCTTTCCTTAACCAAATCCCGTTACCTGTATTATCTGACAGGCAAGGATGAGAAAAGACTAAGATAAGTACCAATACAACAATGTAAAAATACTCCATTACAAATAATGGTACAGAATTATTATTAGCAAAATGTTCTCAAAGTATCAAAAGTAAAAGTGCTCATTCTGCAGAAAAATGACCCCTGTGAGTGTTTTGACACGATTAGATAGTTAACACTGATGCATCAATCCCTAAGCAGCATTTTACTGTTGTAGCTGCTCGAGGTGGAGCTAGTTTAAACTGCTTTATGTCCAGTTACATAGTTTAGTCCTGTGGTTGCCAACCTAGGGGTCGGGCCCCTCCAAAGGGTCACAAGATAAATCTGGGGGGTCGTGAGATGATTAATGGGAGAGAGAAGCAGTAAAACAAAGTCTGCTACACAAATTTGTGTTGATTTTTTTCTTTTTACTTTTTTATAATCTTTTTGATAATTGTACCTTTTGGGGCCTTGAACAGTTATTTAAATGAAACCATGTGAGAAGTTAAAAGAGTACGCCACAGATTTAGCATCGCACTCCAATAGCATTGTCAGACTTGTGATGGACATTTTAAAAATAAATAGATGCAGCAGAACCAGAGATATCATCTTTTTTATTCTATGCGTTCTTTGTCCTTGTCAAAGCCTGGTGCCAACATTTCCCACAATGCAACACTAACTGTTCCGATGGAGATTCCGGTGTGTTATGCTAGTAGCGGCTAATGTAGCCTCGAGGCTTTACCTCAAGCAGAGATGAGGCTACAGAGGTCTGGTCAGCGAGTAACATCACTTGAGGCAATTTATCAGATATCTTGAAGCTCCCTCTGGAGCCACAAATACAACTTTTTGTATAAAATGACTCTATCACAGACATCTGTAACAAGGGGACCCAACTAGACACTGCTTTTTTGTAAGGGGTCATAAGCCAAAAATGTTGGGAACCACTGGTTTAATCTTCGACAATGTATTGTATTGTAAAAGTTTATCATATATGTCTTAAAAATAATAATCTGAAAAGTAACCAGTTACTATATCTTTCAGACGAATATTGTAAAGTAAAAAGTACAATATAATTAATGTAGTGCAGTTGAGGTGTAAAGTAGCATAAAATATAAACGCTCAAACCTGAGTAACTGTAGTAACTTTCCACCCCTGGCTACACGTGGAGATGGCACCAACTACAATAATTTGTCTCTGATCTTGATGTCTGGGGATGATTGCAGGAATCTCTGAAGAAGATAAGAGAACTTATGAGGCATAATAGCTCATCTGCTTTGGGGCTTTACCACCAATCATCTTTCTTGAATCTAGTTAACCGAAAAATAAAATGTCATCAGTTGAACTAAAGTGTCATCTTTGTGAACCTATCGCTGGCTTTTGATAAAATGCTACATACTTTGATATGACCCATCTTAATGTTTTTAATTGTACTGATCACCTTCCTTCCTCTCTCAGAGCCTTCTTATCAGTGGCCCTCCATTATATATTATAGCTGATAGAGTAGATGACTGAGCACAACAGATTAGATAAAACATAACCAGCTCAGGGTTTTATGTCAGGCTTATCTGTAGAGGGGAATGTGCAAGAGACAGGTGGGAGGGTGGTGAAGACAGGGATGAAGGGATGGACGGAGAATTATCGAAATACTTTTCCCAAATCTCTTATCTAGAGGAATGTTTTTGACTAATATTTTGTTATACTCCATTAAATTAATATCAGTTGTTCTCCTGCTACAGATTACTGGCACCAAGTATGCACTTTTTGTCTGTCTGTGATGTGTCTCAATATCTTCCAGGAGTGGTCAGGACAGGTCTACCTTTAATGCACTTCTCGGACTTGTGTTTCTGACACAGAGCTGTGCTCGGCTGAAGAGGGCCTTTTGTTCCTCAGTAGCTAGCCGCCTCCAGAGAGGTGCAGTGGGCCACTGAGCCACAGTTTGTGTGTGTGTGTGTCTTCCCTGGCAACAATCACTACTGTGAGGCGGCCCCCTCTCCATACTCACATGCCTGCTCTCGTCAGCCTCCTACCCGGGTCACATGAGCAGGGCCCCCAGTCAACTTGACCTGCTACGATCCCTCCTCACATGGGGCCCGTTAGAAGCCCACACCTTGTCATGTCATGTCACCTCCCCCGGGCCTGTGTGGTGATAATGCTGATCAGTCATTACAGCTCGGACTGCTTACTGGACAGTATTATTGGATAACACTGGAGAGATAAAGTTTATTACAACAAATGCATCTGTCCCTGAACTCTGGCAACACAAATCCAATATAGCTGCACTCACTTCCCATGAGCCACACGGACTTCAAATACAATCTAGCGGCATATTACTATCTGTAGGTTTTATTTAGACTGTGACAGCAGGAACCCATATCATACAATACACAATACGATATATATCACAGTACAATATTAAAACAGCCATAATCAATTTTTTATATATTGATTAATATTAATAATGCATCACATGACTACATGGATAGGAAAGGTGTTGCTTGTTGTGACAAACCCACATATAATAATCACCAACTCTGTAGTTCCCCACAGCTCTACTGAGCGTTTTAGTGTCTTTCAGCCCATGTTTTGATAACCCCCCCCCACACACACACACACACACACACACACACACTCACACACATAGCACACCACCACCACCGTACATCAGCACAAATGGCAGACAGACAATGTTGGCGACAAGTTGGTTAACAGGAGCACTTAGCAGCTAAAGAGCTAACTTAAGCTAAATAACTTCCTTCAGGAGTTAGTGAAAACCAAAACAGAGCTAAAAAAATCCGTTATTGCACGTTAAAAGATAGATTCTTATGTAGCCTACTTTACTATCTAGCTACAGGGCTACATATTTCTCAAGATAAACCAGTATGAGTCATTGTGCTGCTATAAGTACATTTTTGAACTCTTCTAGTGTTCTTTAATATGGAGGAGATGCCGGCATTCGAATGTCACATTGTCAGTGCTTCTTTAAATGAGAACAACACTCTTTTTAATAAAAGATGTTCATGCTTTTTCTAGTACAGTGTTGCCAACTCTCAGGCTCCTGGCGTGAGACACACGCTTTCACGTTCAGTCTCATGCTCTCACGCTGCCCAAACACTGCGGCAGCAACAGAGATGAACACATAGATGTCAAACTGTTTTATATCTATGGATGAACAGGCAAACGTACGTGCCTTTGGTTACTTACTGTAACCCCCATTCTATGAGTATGGGCTCTTAAATTACTAGCTGTTTGGTCCGCAATCAGTGTGTGATGCTTATCGCCGTGTTGATTGGACAGCTGCTCTGGCAGAAAACCCTGCGTCGGAGCCCAGAAGGAGATCAAGCAAGCCAGT
>LKNJ01004032.1:0-13477 GCA_002120245.1 Maccullochella peelii
ACACACACACACACACCCCAACATCAACACACACTACACGGCGATTAACATCTTTGTACTCCCTCGCGGCAGGGTTGAATAGCTGATGTACAGTCATCGTGGTGGCGGCGATCGATCAGTCTCTATTCCATCTTCACAGTTGCTCAGTAAACAGTGGAATATTAAGGTGAACAGATAATGCTATGATGCTACATGGTAAACAAAGTTCTTCTTTAACAGGGTGTCTGCCAGTCTGATCACCGGCATGATTGGCTCCCACACCGTGGCATCAGGTTGCGTTTCTCCAAAAGTTGATTCTGTTTTAAATTTTCACCACAGGGGGTGCCGCAAAAAAACGCAGCGGCCTGCGCAGCCCGCACTGCCGCAGCCTGAACACAGTACCCTGTTCAAATGAATTGGAAAATCTGCGTTTTCGCTGCAGCGCCTGATTCTGAATATAGCCTTACTCTTCACCTACTTTCAGCACTCTATACAAACTGACAATTCACTTCATTTTTCACTTTACTTTCATTTTTAGAAAATACCAACTGTAACTACAACTACTAACATGTAAACACTTCTAGCTATCTAGCTCTTCCACTAGGACAGACATTTCAACTGCTTTTATAACTACATTGAAAACTATAGTAAGTATTAACGTACAAATTGACAATTCAACTGTCCACAGGTCTTAAACTCTTACACTGACACATCAACCCTTTTCAATGTTTACACTTCAAGTGAAACCTCAAAGCCTTTCAGTGCCCCAACTTCAAATGACACTCTTTTAAACTGCTCCCATACCATATTTATCATCGAAAGAATTCACATTCTTTCAAAAACAAATTGGCCTTTTCAGGCTCATAATTCTTATATCCACTGTTCTGCATCAGGCAGTGCTGTGTGTTATAATACCCAAACCCCCACCTGCCCTCTACTTACTACATTCAATTTCCCCGTAATCAGGACTTCTCAACACTACAACTAGCAGGATTACATAGAATAGGAATGAAAAGGCTCCAGCACATTATAAGGTATTAAAGGACTGGGCGATCATTGCTGACTTCTGAAGAACATATGAAAAACAATGTACCTCCTCACGGATGCTTATTCCAAGTTTCCCCTGTCACATTATAACCATTCACCTCTTCTGAATAAGCTACATACAGTATGTGGTGTGTCTCTGCAGAGAACGAAGACAAGTGGCTACTCATTATGGAAAACACAGAGAGACTCAAAAGATCGCCATGTCCACAGGCTTTCCATTGGAGCAGCACATACAGCTGAGGTCAGGAAAAGATTCAGACTGTAACGTTTCTTTTAAGTCACCAAACTAATCAGATGCCCTCAACGTGGTTTAACAAGACTACAGCGTAGAGTGTTCTAACCAGGCTAAAGCTCCAACACAACAGAGACAGACAGAACACAGAAAGGGGAGAAGAGTGGCTCTGTTGTGTGCAAGTAATGTAAAGGAGAGAGATAGAATAAGAGAGCAGATGAGCTGAAGTATTATTCAGTATATATATTCAATGACAGCATGAAGAATTCCCTCCTCTACAAGGTCATCTCTCTGTCTCACTGTCTCTCTCTCTGCTCTGGTTTCCATGTGGGTTTGACAGACACAAGATGGCAACAAAGTGTGGAGACGTGCATCGCGCTACAGAGATTTGGATAGTGAAAATGGGGAAACAGTAGGGAAAAGAAGAAAAGAGAGAGAGAGAGAGAGAGAGAGAGAGAGAGAGAGAGAGAGAGAGAGAGAGAGAGTCAACTTAGTCATCAGGACTGCACTAGATGGGACAAGCATCCCATAGAGGCCCTGCATGCAGAATTCTGTAGGTCCATATTAAACGTCCAAAGAAAAACACCAACCAATGCATGCCGTTACCCATTGAGTATTAACATTAAAAAAAGAACACTTAAATTTTGGTTACATGGAAGGATGTGTGGGCCCAGGAGAGAGGAGGGAGGGAGGGAGAGGTGAGAGGAAGAGAGGGAAGGAAAAGGCACATCCAAAAATAGCACTGTTTTGTTGTCGACGACGCATTACTAGGAAAATACTAACTCCAACACTTCCTTCTGAACCACTGACTTCAGGCTGCAATCTCTTTTATCTTCTACATCTAATGTATTTCCACTTTTTCTTATGGTCTGCATTGCATTAGCATTGCAATTTTGCCCAGTACAAATATATTTACTTAGCCACCACAAGTCATTAGGCTCAACATATTTAAGTATGTGATGATTTATCAGATTTATCTGTGATGTAGATGTGAAGAAGATTAAAAGGGGAGAATAAATCAAAATGGCTCTCACACTAACTTTTTCTCAATAAAATTGATACAAATTCATTATCTGTTGAATTTATCAGTAAATAGATTTATGTTAATGTTACTTGGCTGGTCCATAACATTTTCACTGCAGACCAGGACCAACAAAATGCAACTGCTCCACAAATACCAGAGCAGATATTGCATCATCTTTGTTGTTTTAAAGATAAGGCCTCTCAGCACTGTCTGACTTCCTGTCTGTGGCTCTCAGTTCCAAGACCATTGGTTCCTACTGAACACGTAAACCTTTAAAAACAGCTCAGAAATATATAGTTTCATTTTTACAAAAGGTTCAGTAATTGCCTGAAACAGCTGCTCACTGTAGTTTTTAATCAAACAAACAGGAGGAAATAGTGCTTTTTGGGGGACTATTTTCAGTGGCGGTTGATTCTACATGTGGTGCTCTAGTGAGTATTTGGGGCAGCAGGACGGTGTATGTGGGATTTTGTCAAAATAAACTACAGTGTGTGTGTTCATGGTGACGAAGGAACAACAGTGTGGCTCACTGATGTGTTTTTAATAGTTTTTATATATCAGGCTGTGATACACACACAGTACAGAAGATATATTCATTGATGGACATGGGATTTGTTGACAGTAAGAGAAATATAGAATATTCCCAGATGTATACTTTAAAAGGTTAGCAAACACATTTTCAAACAACAGAGAATAATAAGTTGTGGACAGGAGCCTACAGCATTCTTCCCCTTGTACTCCACTGATTCCACTGATATGTCTGAGTCTGCTGACTGACTTGCAGACTTAGACTGCTGCCAAATCCAATTTGTTTCTCAGGCCCATCATTTATAAGTGACCAGGTTAGATTTGCTAGTTCAGGCATTATTGAACCTGTTAATCAGCTCTGTCTGCGGTGTGCATATGTATGCTGTCAATGCAGAGCTCCTCAGAAACATCAGGCACAGTGGTGGTGGTCACCACTGCAGACACAGCTGAATAACAGTGCTCTGGAAGTAACATTAGTTTTATATCAGTCATGTTGCGAGTGATGTAAACCACGGGTGACCAAACTACTGCATGGCTCTAGAAAACCTATGTGGTATCAGATTTCAGAACAGCGTAAAGTATTCAGTTTCCATGTGGTTTTTAGCTCTGCAGACCTGATCAAGCTTTCTCATCCCTCTTTAGATATGCTAACTACTGCTGAAACGATTGATTAGTCAGACGTAAAATTAATCGACATTTTTGATAATCCATTAAAAGTCATTTATCAAGCAAAAATGTCATTAACTGCTCCCTACTTCATCTTTGCTGCTCCTCCCTGCTTTATATCACTGTAAAGCAAATGTCATTGGGTTTTGGGAATTTTTTAGGAGCATGATTTGAAGATTTTATGAAATTATATCGAGGTGCCAGTATTGGTCAGATTGAAAGCTGAGGGAACAGCATTCAATCACATTGCAGTGAAAAACTGAATGTAGTAAAGAATCTATATAAACCCTGGTCTGAAATATGGAATACTGTACAGAATACAGAACCTGACATCTGATGGAACCCAGAAGAGACAAAATGTTGAATATACAGCACAAGGTGAGGACACAAACTAGAAGAAAACCATGCCATGCTTTTCTTTTCTCTCTTCTCAGCCACTTTTTCTTCCTCTCTGGATTTTCCTTCCTTCCTCCTGCCTCTCTCACTCCATCTCTCCTGATAATAGAGCTCTAATAATAGCTGAGTTGCATCGAGACAATCGTTGGGTGGAATCTAGGGCAGCCGCTGCAGAGGCAGTATGGGAAAATCCCTCCTGTCCTCTCCAGCCTGCATGCCTGCCTGTGGACTGTGCACACATGTGTGTGTTAGCATTCAATCCATCATGCACAGGAAGAAATAGACAGAGGACTGATGACTTTTTACATAACACCTGCACAGCTGATTCTCACAGTCTCTTGGGGAAATCAGCACCAAACTTCTGGATAGTGCTTCATAGAAACAATGGGCCTGGATTCAACACAAGCAGAGGAACAAGGTAGCATCACTTTGCTAAACCTTTATAACTCTGAAATGCCCATACCCCACATGATTTCATTTATGAATCTTAAATCAAACTAGTGAAACACATAGTGCTCTTTCTTCACATGTAGAATATTGGTAGTATGATTATAGGGATGTAAAATAACGCATACTATTTGTCTCCAACCGTTTGGTACAGGATGCTTGGTTCAGTATGCAACTTTCTTCAGCTCAGTACGCCTTAGGAACTAAATCATTACTGTAGAATTATCCTGACAGAATCCACTCAGGTCTATGTCTTAGTACATGCAAAACATTAAGCTGGAATATCATTTTGATCTGTTGTTTGGTAATGTTGTGATTTCCCAGTAAGTTACAGCGACACAGGACGAAAAGTGTTGGCTATGTGTCTGGAAACACAAACCGAGGTTCTCCACTACGCATGACAGCACCACCTGAATGAATCTGTTAGAGTGCTGGAGCCTCGCTATAATAACGCTTTACATAATGTATGTCACTCTGTCTCTTGTGTATGAACAAGCAAAAGCTGCAGTCGCCCAGTAATAAATCACTGCCCCAGCAGTCCTCTCACCATAGAGAGCTACTTAGAATAGAGCCTTGCCTGAGCATAAACATACGCTGTTGAACATGAATGTGTGAAAATCTTAAAGTGCTTTCAATTTAAATTACTTATTAATATGCTAAACATGTCTTAATGACAGGTTTATTTCCTTTATATTTGAGAACATAAAGTCTTTTGTAATGACTATGGAGCATTACTGACATAATGACATTTGAGGTTTCTCATAGACTGGTGTTTGAGCACCAGTAAGCCACTATTTCATCTTCCCATTTGTCAAAATTAAACAACAAAAAAATTTTCTTCTGTGTTTTTTGTCCTGCTGTCCAAAAATCAGACCAAAAACTGTGAATTTTGTGTACCGTTACATAATAATCAATATGAGTGCATCAATAGACGTGTGGGCTACCTGAGGTGACATGTTTCCAAAGTATATGAGAGCTTTCCGGACATTTCTACACATCCTAATTGAATGTGTTACTCAGAGACTGATGGTTTCCTCTGACTCCTCTACAGGAGAGTGTTCCCTGTCGACTGATTTAATGCTGTGTGTTGCTAGCAAGAAGCCATTGCTGACACTACAGCCCTGACATTTAATTCACATTTGCTATTTTAAATGATTCAGATATTGATCTTTTGAATCACCAACCTCTGCTGTAGCTCGTCTGGAAATATCTGGACATGACGTCTACATCTGGGACAATTAACATGGACGATACATAAATATTATGGACTGGATTTAAGAATACAGCAATGAAAGAATAGAGTATACCTTAATGTGTGTGTGTGTGTGTGTGTACTGCAGTGATACGTTGGGGATATCTTAAGACACGCTAACTGTTCATTTATTGACAGTTCTTCCTTTCCTACTAAAGACTTGATCCATGTACTTGCTCTTTAAATAAAGAAAAGAGAATAGCAACATTACAGTCATCACTGGGCTGGGTCCTACTACTGATTCATGTGACTCAACTCTCTCTCTCTCTCTCTCTGTGTGTGCGCTTGTGAAGGAGAGAGAGAGAGTGAAGGAGGGAGAGAGAAGAAAGAAAAATGTGGGTGTGTGTTTCTAAGAGAGAGAGCTTGAAGGCCTCTGGGCAGCAATTTTACACACACACACACACACACACACACACACACACACACTGAGGATGCAGTGAACAAAGAAGACTCTTTGAGCGAACATGCAAAAGTACTGGGTTTGGGGAGCTACAAGAACGAGTGTGTTTGGTGCATGTGTGTTGCAGAAGACAAATGGTGTCTGACATCTCAAGCTATTACAGAGGAACAGCCTGGTACAAGAGAGGGGAGACAGGGGGAGGAAGATATGGGAGTGGGGGAGGAGCTTGTTGGCGACCTTAGTTTCCTCCTTCACTACATAAAACTTCACACCTCCACCAGCACAGATGGGATCATGTCTTTGACTCATACCTTTATTAGATACTCTCTCTGTGGTTATGCTGCTCCCTCTACACTGATGAGGTTCCATCTGATAAGACTATTTGCATGACAGTTTACTGTCAACAACTGCATTTCAGATTATAGTCTAGAAGGTTGTCATCCACAATGCAACACCAAAACAGCAGAAACATCCTTTAATCCTTTCTACTTGTCCAATCACAACCAATCATCTCTATAACACTTGAGGTCCATCAGAGGTGCTTCCGCGAACAACCTGTCAACCAGCCAAGAACTACCAGTATCACACACTGTCATGATAAGGAGCTTAAAAAGAATGCCAGAGGAAAGGATTCTGTGTGAGTATGGGACTGATAAATAGAAAGACAAATTCGTTGCACTTGAAAACAAACTTAGGAGAAGCTACAGAAATGTGGGGTTTATGTTATGCTTAAATGGAAGTATTCTGTTTCATTTTAATGAGAGTAAATGCATGGCTTTAAGAATGATGGCCATCTTATCTTTGGACTAACAGTATCCTGGACAAACAACACAACTAGTCTCATGAGGTTTTTCTTATGTTTAAAATGTCTTTTTCTAAAAGCAGGTGGCTCATCCTTTAATGAATAATTATATTCATTCCACTGCAGTACTTTCTTATTTAGAGTGAACATGGCTCTTCTCTATCATGCACTCTCCAACAACCTCTTTTGGATTGGAATGATGGTACTACAGCGTGTATGATGGTGCAGTAGCATTCCTGCATTCTTCGGGGAAAACTTGCCAATGCAGAGTCTGCAAGATTCCTGAAGACCAGGGTTCCTGGGTTTCCCTTCCCGCCTGTTATTTCTCCCTCTGGTTTTCCCTCCAATTAGGATGAAAACATCTAATGTAACTGTCACAACGTAACAAATTATTCCTGCTACATAAGTGGAATCTGATCAACATTACTAATTAGAATTAGCTGTGCGTCACATAGGCAACCACTGTAGTTTTAATCAACACAAAAATACAGTACTGTCAGTAGTATTTAGGAGTCTCACACACAGAAGTGTACAGGCCTGAGAGCTATTAGCGTCTGATTAAAGGGATCGCTCTCTCCAAACTGCTCCCTGACATGCTCAGGGTGTGGAAGGATTCCAGTGTTACCTGTCTGAAACCTAACTCCACACACACCCACAGACGCTTCCAGCAGCCAGGAGAGGAGAACAACTTGTTATTCTAGTGCCGTTAATTACTGTGAATGAACTGGCTCAGGACACCGACACACACACGCAGATGCACAAAACGTTTCCCATTTCGTAACACCAGACACTCGACTGGAGGTGCTGAGGAAAATTTAATTGTCTGTTACTACCCTCTTTCTCCTCTTTACCTCGCTCTCTTTGTATAGTAATTAGTTCTAAGAGTAAAGTCACTAAAGGTCAGAATACGGTCTACAGAAATGAGCTATATATCATTGCAACAACCACAAAGATTCAAGAAAACTGAGCATACTTTTTCCACTGACTGTGTGATATGGTTGAAGGCTCCCGATCTAGCTAGTAAGTGGACCTTGAGTTGAGACTGTTTGGGCGACGTGCTTTGCCATGGATTTGATCATGCACAGAACACTGTAAGGTGTGTGCAGCAAGGATTTCCAAACTCCAAGAGGATGTTTTTTCAGGATCAGATCATCGATTCAGTATTCAGACAGGAAATGCAGAGATGGGGGGTGAGGGGCATGACAGAGAAAGATCCCCAGCTGGAGTCAATCCAGGGATGTTGCAGCTAAATGGGTATGCATCTTAACCTCAAGAGCACCAGACCCAAGGATTTCAAATTTAAGTCAGTGTTTGAAGCTCTGTTGAGTTCATGTTTATTATTATTATTTCCTCTTCCTCTCTTTCATGGACCACTCTGACTAAAGCAGCATAGGTCTATGAGTGAGCCTCCCATCAGGAGTGGTTCACAGGCCTTTAGGCATCAAGCACTTAGAATCCAACCAGAGATAAGCAGCGACAAGCAGTGATAGAAGCACATACTCATTCATCTAGTCACGGTCCAACAATAGGGACTGCCTGATGGCCCGGGGCCACTCAGAAGTTACATCGGGCCAGTAAATACAATCAGCCAGTTGCCTGATCTGGCTAGTGCACGAAGAAAGTTTCCAAGTGGTATTATTGTTGGTGCTGCTGTCGCAAAGAGAACTGGAACGCTTCCTCAGAACCTAGCTACTACCAACAACACAGGACAAACTGCATTTGTTTCCAAATTTCTTCGGAAAGAAAAAAGCATGTTCACTGAAGAGGTAAAGTGAAATTGTCATAATGTTATACTGAGTAATAACATAGTTTGCGGATTGCTTCGAAAAAACAAGTAACTGCTGGCAGCCTGGCTACCATCCAAAGCAAAAACCTTGTCTATTGCTACTTTAAATAATTTTCAGCACACTGCTTCGCAAGCAACGTTACTACATCTGCTCTAGTCTACAGCTACTACAGCATACGGCATATAATACGCTGGACTGTGAGTGGAGTGCAAAGACAGACAGAGGCAGGCTTGTTTCGATGAAATGGCAGTCAATCCTAAAACAACATACGAGTTGAAATGTAAAAAAACATTCATTGCGTCTTGAAGAAAAACACATCTGTGTCGTTATTCGTCTCCTTTCCCCTGCCGTTTAATGTTTTATACGTCTGTTAATATAGTTTTATATCACCAGCTGGCATTTATAATCGCCGTTGCAAACGGCAGTCAGCGTTTGTGAACGGCACTCTATGCGCCTGCACCCCGTTCTGTACGGCGACTACAATTCCAGTACGCATCTGTTTACGCTGGCGAAATGTAAAGAAATAAAGTTGGGGGTTTTTGGACAGGATGTCTGTTAGTTGCACTAGGTACCCATATATTAACCCATATATATTTTTTCTATTAAACTGTTATCCTTTAAGAGTACACATATGGATGATCTCTCAGAAACTGCACCAAGAACCCTAGGGTGGGAAGTGGACTGTATGAGGTCTAACCCTCCACCATTTCAGCAGAAACAGTGTGTGTGAATGCTAAAGAGCCAGGCATGTAGAACAATGGGGTGTGTAATGTGAAGCACATTGATGTCTTGGATCTGCATACAGACCAACATCTGGTCTAGTATTCAGAGCTGAATGTCTCCAACAAACTGCGCTAACAGCAAGCAGTATTCCCATCCTCTGTCTTTCTCTAATCAATCATTTACATTGCTCTATGACATGCTCATATTCATATTCCACTTACAGTATACTGTATATGGCTGCTGCCTTATTCCAACCTTAAGTCAGATGTTACAAAAAGTGGGGGAAGGGTTAAATATACTCCTCTTTTCCAACTGACTGGTTGGAAAACTAGTAACCACATTTGTGTTTTCACTGTTTGTCTGTGTTCAAACACACAACCCGTTGTGTTCCAGATATAAACTGTAAACATGGCATTGGTGATTATATACAGTATTTGGTGTATGCGACTACAAATTGAAATCCAATTGATGGTGTTAAGTGGTGGTAAGATAAAGCTTTTTGTGAGGGTTTTAGTGTGGAAATAGCAAGCACATGATTTCATCACAGCAGAAAATAGCTGATAATTCAACCCCACTTATTACAAAGGGCAATTACTCTAAGACAAAAACTGTTTATAGACTAATGTATGTAATATCTTTATGTTTGACTGTTCTTACAATGGAATGACAATCACAAGGTAGGATGACCCACCACACCTATTTGATGGTGAGACATCCTAGTATTCATTAGGCGTATAAACAATTGGAATTTCCACACTGTTTTGTGTAGCATTAGAGAAATCAGATACAATCTATCTATAATTTTGTCATCCTGATTGTGCATTACTGTAATTTTATTATGTTGGTCTATTCTGTACACACAAATTATTATATTTTATTATTATAGTATTTCCTGTCTGTCTGTCTGTCCTGGGAGAGAGATCCCTCCTCTGCTGCTCCCCCCCGTTTTTTGGGGGGGGAGTTGTTTTTTATCCAAATCGAGGGCAGAGTGTATGTATACTGCACAGACTGTAAAGCTCCATTGAGGCAAATTTGAGATGATTTGTGATATTGGTCCATCAAATGGACTTGACTACCGCCTGCAGTCAAGTCCATTTGATGTTTAATTAAAAAGGCATACTAAAAAAGCAAACCCCTAGCTCCTGAATAGATAATAAAGCAGAAAAGACTGATAGTGTAGCATCAAATACAGCTAATTCATTTAGCAGTTTCCATAAATAAAAGGATGGAAAGGAAACCATGGTCCAGGGTACAGTAACGCATTTAGCTCCATCCATTTATTAGAGCAGCTAGCATCTGATCCCTGTGACACCTTCATACAGAGGTTGGACTCACTGCATTTGCACATCTAGGACAGAAAACACCATTTGACAGCGGGAAATGCCACATCAATTACCCTTGACATATTTCAGCCAGCTTTATGTCTCCCATTTCAAATGGTGGATGAATTCTGCACACAAGGAGCTCATGAGCAAGACTCCAAAACGCAGACAGGCATGTTTGTGAATGCTGTTTACGGATGCACTGGCTTGATAATGAACCGTTTCATTGTGAAAGATGGCTGAAAATCCTTGCAATAAATCTCTGTCCACTGATCTGGCTGTTAAATCCTCAATAACAGCATCAGCAAATAATGCAACCACACACCGTTTTATAGCATTTTATGAAACCTGAACTTAGTAATGGAGCCAAAAGTAGGTTGGCCATATTCAGTTACATTTTCCAAACCCAACAATGGAAATTAATGCAGCCTTGACATTCATTGTAATAAATTACACAACTTGTGTAACTTGTTCAAACTCTGTTTGAACAGCCTGTTAATTGGTTTCATGTTGTTTGGAAATAAATCAAAACCTACAGCTAGCTAAAAGGTAAATTCAGAAATCTGACCGGTGATGTAAATTGTGTGTGCTTTTTGGTAATTGGGCTTAAGACATGAAAAAGCACTGTTCTGGTCCTTGAACCTGCTTACTTGTGAAATACAGACAGAAGCAGCCCGTCAGCAGTATTTCTGTGGCTAGATCTGTGTCCAGGTCACACCGCTCACTACAGCTGTGAATTCACAAATGCCTAGTCAAGTCATGAGTCTTGCCTGTGTTTACAGACATTCAATGTGCTATCCAAAAAACAGTCCACTGTTTCGGGTGGAATTTCCATTTAGAGACTCTGGGTTGATCCCAGATGGATGATATGTGGAATTCCTCTGCAAATCCTCTCCATGTTGTTATTGAATATATTCCTATATCTAAGTGAGTGAGTGTCTGCAGAACACCAACATGTGAATCACCCGGTCAGTCTTTAGAATGATAATAGTCCTTTTAACACATAAAGACAGGCT
The DNA here is from genome assembly GCA_002120245.1 of Maccullochella peelii. Classification (NCBI taxonomy): domain Eukaryota; kingdom Metazoa; phylum Chordata; class Actinopteri; order Centrarchiformes; family Percichthyidae; genus Maccullochella; species Maccullochella peelii. Next base: position 11,622 of record LKNJ01004032.1, read on the forward strand.
CTAAAACTCAGTCTGACCCATCACTTAAAGTCTTTATTTATTGGAAAACAAACCAAAGACTGATTGTATTGGAATGATTTTCACTTTCCATACAGTACATCAAGTCCAACCACTGGCTCATCAACACACAGAAAGCAACATGCTTAGGAAAGAAATACACAGCCATTCAACCTGGTCTGAGGAAGAAGTCACAGTTAAAATGACATAATGGATTGACCAAAGCAAAGTGTGACACAGTGTTTTAGTATGGCCCAGCTACAATAATCTTACATCAAAAAGAACAACAGGATCAAATCTAAGGTGTACCTGAGGTCATTTTACCAAGCCATTCACAAAGTACATAATGGTATTAAAGCAACATTACCTGACTGTTGGGATGATCTGTGTTGCTGATGTAGCATGTAGGGAAATGTTAACCCCAATTCTTTGTAACTGTCCATTCAACAGTTATCTAAGCAGTCACACTCAAATGTTTCTCTCTGTCTCTGGTATGTGTGTGTGTGTGTGTGTGTGTGTGTGTGTGTGTGTGTGTGTGTGTGTGTGTGTGTGTGTGTGTGTGTGTGTCTTTATGTGTGTGTAAACAGTAAACCCTGCCTGGACTCAGGCAAACCTCAGAGCATGGAGGGACTGAAGGTTCAGTCTACAATCAGTTCATACAGCATCCATTTAATGTTTCATTCATACTATCAGCTTCTACTCTTTAACAAAGTCACACACTATGTTGGAGCACAAGACATACATATAAACACAAGCTGCATTCCCACCAAACACTTTCAGTATATTACCCTTGAGACCCGTACCTACATGTACCTAAACCCCAGATCTGTTTGCATTTCCATCACAGACGGCACTCTTAAATGTAGGTGGGGTTGTTACTGGATAGTAATACCCGCGTCAATCACACAAGTAGCGTGACATCATATCTAACAAGACACAGTAAACAAAGGAACACGATGGAGGACTTTGAATGTTTGATGTTCTTTCCTCTCTATTATTGTTTATTACAACAAACTTTGTTTGAGAAAAGGCTGCAGGCAGCAAGGATAAATGGCAGGTTTGTGCATTGAGTCCTTTGTCGCACAAGAAGTGAAGATTCTGTTGACCAATCAACGGACGGCAGTGTTTCTAGCTCCACCTTAAAGTTCCGGGTCAGTGTGCTAGGTACCTTAACGGAAGGGTAACAAAAAACTAGTCCATGTATTTGTTACGTCTAGACTGGATTATTGCAACTCCCTATTATCAGGTTGCTCCAATAAGTCCCTTAAGACCCTCCAGTTGATCCAGAATGCTGCGGCACGTTTATTGACAAGAACCAGGAAAAGGGATCATATTTCGCCCATATTAGCTTCTCTGCACTGGCTTCCCGTAAAATCCAGAATGGAATTTAAAATCCTTCTCCTCACCTACAAAGCCCTTATTGGTCAGGCACCTTCATATCTTAAAGAGCTCATAGTACCCTATTACCCCACCAGAGCACTGCGCTCCCAGAATGCAGGGTTCCTTGTGGTTCCTAGAGTCTCTAAAAGTAGAATGGGAGCCAGAGCCTTCAGTTATCAAGCTCCTCTTCTTTGGAATCAACTTCCCGTTTGTGTACGGGAGGCAGATACCCTCCTCACATTTAAGAGTAGGCTTAAGACTTTCCTCTTTGATAAATCTTATAGTAGGGCTGACTCAGGTGAGCCCCGAGCCACCCCTTAGTTATGCTGCTATATGTCTAGACTGTCGGGAGACTTCACATGATGCACTGAGCTCCTCTCTCCTCCTCTCCCTCTCCATCTGTACGCACTCATATCCCATTAATGCTCGTTACTAACTCAACTGCTTCCCTTTCTCTCCTCTTTCTATCTATCCTTCTG
>LKNJ01004032.1:13548-76517 GCA_002120245.1 Maccullochella peelii
CTCCGAGTGTTTCTGCCTCCGGAGCTGTGGAGTCTGGATCTGTGGTTGCGGAGCTGCGGAGTCTGGATCTGTGGTGCGGGCCACCTGCTGCCCACCTGTTGCTGCCGCAGCTGCTATTGTTGTTTTTGGACTTATTATTAGTATTACTACTACCATATTGCTGTTAGTATTATTTGTATTAACATTAATACCATTCCCACTACTGTTACTTTACATCTGTATGTAGAACTGAACTGTGCTGTGCTACTGCATGTTCGCTTTCCTCATGCTCGCTCTCTCTCGCTCTCTCCCTCTCCTCTCTCTCAACCCAACCGGTCGAGGCAGATGACCGCTCACCCAGAGCCTGGTTCTGCTCGAGGTTTCTACCTGTTAAAAGGGAGTTATTCCTTGCCGCTGTCGCTTGTGCTTGCTCTTGGTGGGAATTGTTGGGTCTCTGTAAACAGGAGGAGTCGGTCTAGACCTGCTCTTTATGAAAAAGTGCCCTGAGATAACTTTGTTATGATATGACGCTATATAAATAAAACTGAATTGAATTGAATAGAGCCATGCCACTAACATGACTAAAAATCACATCAGCATACAACAACAACATACAACATAATTGCTAATCTGTAAAGAATTGAAAAATCACTGACCTAAGGCTACTCTGGCAGCTGAAGCATCATAATTGATCCAGAAGGAGACCCAGGACAGGATAGTGATCAAGGTGGAGGGCATGTAGGTTTGCAAGATGAAATAGCCAATGTTCCTCTTCAGCTTAAAGCTCAGGGATAGACGTGGATAGGAACCTGTGAAACAAAAAAGTACAGGATGGCTGAAGTGGGCTGGACATGACTAAAATAAAACATAGGAAGCCATCTTTACAAGATACATTTTTACTGGTTGATCTGACCTGGGTTTGCTTTGAATAAAGATGTCAACAGAAAGGTTAGAATAACCTGAGCCACCTCACATACTGGGGAAAAAAGCTGAAGGAGAGCCAGCCTACTGACTAGTGTTTGAGAAATCCCTGTGCAAATCCCATGGTTACCATTTGGAACGACAACAAAGGTTATATTATGTGTGTCTAACATTAACACATTAGCAGGAAATAGTGGTCCCATTGAGATGAATAACCACAAAATTTCAAAGCGATCTGAATAGGAGTTGGTTTCAATAGCTGATTTGTAACATCTTCAATTTGTCAGATACATAAATGGTGTGGCTGAAGACAATCTGACACTCATCAATGAAATAAGCAAAATTTCAGGAGCTAAAGTGGTCATATGGATGCCACTGGAACAATATAAGATGATGATCATTTTGATCTATTTCCCATTTTATATATTTTCTCTGTTGAGGCATTTCTGTCTCTTTCAGCTTTGTCAAAATACCTCTCACAACTTGAGAAGATTTTTAACTTGATCGCAAAAGTTCATTCTTGACCTTGTGAATATTAGTCAAAATAATCTTAACTCAAGGAACACTTACTAGCTTGCTGTAGCTAGTTGTTAGTTTACTGTCATCATGTGACCAAAATGTGGAACTTCGGTCTCGTGATAACAGGTGGATGTATAGTGGGTGGAGATCATAACCCCTGTCTCTGTTCAAAGCATTTTTTCTCTGTTCTCCTCTAGGGATAAGAGCATGAAATACTGTAGCTCATAGAGTGGTGCAGGAATGAGTCCTAAAACCTGGAAATGCGTTGGTTTTTTTGCATTTCCGGTTCCCTTGTCTCAAAGTCAATGGGTTTTTGGTTCCTGAAATAAGGTCTGTGGTTGACACAAGTTTAAGAGATTTTCACGAATTTTGATGCTTTTGCGAGTCTTAAAAAAGACAGTTGCTAACAAGTGGCTAAATGAGACTACAGAGGTTGTCGAGGACATTAAACGTCGCGAACACAGAAACTCATCTACTCGTCCACCTTTACAGCCTTGTTGGGTTCATACTCGCACTCTTGCAAACTATTCTAACTCAAACTTTCCCAAAGGCTTTTGTAAAGAGGTAAGCGCGCAAAATCAAATTACAAGTTGGAAGCTTAGTGGTGGTGATGCTGAAGTCATGCGACCCTGGTGTAGTTTATAGCCTAACGTTAGCTTTTTACTTCTGAAGATTGCATTTACGCTTAAAAAAATCATAAAAGTTTGTGAAGATTATCTTGCCTAACAAAATGTGTAAGTATCATAAACTTTTGTTTGCCACAGAGCTTTTTTTCTGCAATAATCCAAAATCCAAAGGAAACATCCCATTGGCTTTTTGTTGAGGGAACCAGGACAATGCTAACCCTCCGAGTTGGCCTACAAAAATACGTCATGCAGCACTCTATTATCCTGCGGTAATGTGCTCATGAAAAAATCACAAGTACGATTTGTTATTTCTTGACAACAAGGAAATTACAGTGGTAGCACTTGATAGTGCCCCACTTCTCCACTGCAGGTTGGTTGTAGCCCTGCTTCAAGCACACGCTATCTTCCATCCTCATAGAATCACACATGTTGCTCTCTTTTCTGCCACTAGGAGTCGCAAAGGTGCAGCCTCATCACTACTCTATTTGTATGCAGTGAAGAGTCCAGGTATCAATGCAAAGTATCAATGTGAGTTATCTTACTGTCCTCCATAGATCCTACACAGGCTGTGCTGGATAAATAATCATAATGTTACACACAGGGTTGGAGATATTTTTTCAAAAATTAATAAGAACATTTTTAATGTAGTGCCACAAATCATGAAAATATTAAATATAATGCACAATTTTATCTGTGCTCAATCATTTTAAATGTCGCAATAGCCAGTCCCACAGCTGTTGTCATTATCCTGTATTTAAGTTGATTTTGCAGCAGATAAGCGGGCCAGTGACACAGCTTGGGGATGATTTCTGGTAACATGTTGTTTTTATGAGCCATCAACCAATCACTATTTCATATTTATTTCGTTGTCTGACAATAGAAACAGCAACATCTAAGTAAATGAGAACTATATTGTGTGTTTAATGTCTTAAAACATAGTATAGGTGATGACAGAGAGCAGGAACGAGACAAACGCGCTGACACTGGGCAGAGTAAATGGCTTTCTCTTTACGCAAAATATGATTAATTTCTCTTTAATCAACATATCAGAGGAATCCTGGATCTCTGCTGTGAAAATATAGAAGGTATAAGCTCTGAATAGAAAGTGAAGTAATTCCTTAACCCATTTGTGCTAATGGTGTGCTATACTGCTATACATTATGTACATATGTACATTATGCTGAATTTACCATGTCATATCATACCAATTATAGTACAGAGAATTCAATATTTTTTTATAAAATTCACATGTGAAAAGGGTTGAACTGACACTGTATGAATTTTTTACCTGTGGCAAATACAGCTTTCTTGGAAAGGGTTTGGTAGTCTATGATGGAGAACTGAGGCAGTTCGATGTTCTCCACCCCAGTGACTGAGCCTCCGTTGCTTCCTCCCTGCCAGTAGAACTCGATGTCGTCAGTGGTGTATCCATCTGAGAGAGACAGGAGAACACAACAACTTAAACCTCAACTAAAACACAAGGACAAGCACATTTGGATCAAGGCACAATACAGTATATGTGAGCAGAATGGCATCACGAGTTGACGGCTGAGGGCGCTTTCACACCTGCCGTGTTTAGTTTCGAACTCAGGAGTGTTTTCTCACTCGGTACAGTTCACCGGACAAGTGAGAATGCTGTAATCACACTCTAGTCCATAGAAAAAAAATCAGATCTACCTAACAGAAAGGGTCTTGGAGCAATTTGAAATGAAGTCTTGTTGGCTACCTCATTTCAAACAAGCTGCACTTAATGCAATGCACATAATGTGAAACATGGGTGGAAGACATTGGGGTTGTTGCTGATGGCAGTGTCAGAGTGACAAATAACCAGGTGAAATGAATGCATAAGAGCAAACATAGACACATGGAAATAATGAAGAGGTCAGATACCTATGAATATAAAGTATGCCCCCATGAATGTATTGTTGGATTGTCACAGGAAACACCAGAAAACACACATTTTTAGCCCTACAATAGCCAAATGAAAATTAATTACAGAGGTAACAAAGAACAAAGACACCTTTTGTAGTCCACACACTCCCCTCTTTTATGTACATATTTGTTTTGAGATCTGTCTATATCAGGAAATATGGAGGTTGCAGTGAAAAATAGAGTATTTGAAAGTATTCATAAACTCAGTAACCTGGATAAGGAGCAAGCAATCTGAGTGAAACAGACTCCCTCAGTCTCCCTCATACAAATGTGGTGCGCAAACTTTTTGAGTAAAATCCTAATTCTAGTCCACGTCAAGACACTCAGTAGAAGCTATGTCACATGTGAAGGTAAGTGGAGGACCCAAGCGCAGACCACGCAGGCAGGAGTTATTTCAAAAAGGTTTATTATTGCTCACAGGTTAAGACAGGCAGGTAGGCAGGTAGGCAGGCGAACAAGCAGGTGTACCGGCAGGGAGGGAAACAGGCAGGGAGGGAAACAGGCAGGGAGCACACAGGACATGGAGCACACTGAACAAATGATGTGCACAACGACAATGAACCAACAGGGCACGAAGGGAAAACACAGGCTTATCAAGGAGAGAGACTAACAAGGTAATTAAACACGGCTGGGTACAGAACACAGGTGAAAACACTGAGGGCAGAGACAGGAGGCGGGAACACACAGGGAACATGAGACAAGACTTCAAAATAAAAGAACCAAAGTCCACATCATGACAAGCTATTTTATAGTTGAACACTTGAGGTCCACTTTTTAGCTTTTTCTGGAGCTTTCCACTGCATCTAACTGCAACTAAAGGTGGTTCAGTTGTCATCATGTGACCGAAGTATGGAACTTCAGTCACATGATAAGAGGTGGTTGTATATGGTTGGAGGTGGTAATCCTGTCTCTGTTCAAGGATGGTTGCTGGTGCCAGATGTGAATGTCCTCCTCAATCTCTCTCTGGCTGTCCACTGACTCCTGATCAATGACCTTTCACCTTTTCCAGTGGATGCTGTGAGTGGTTTTAGTCTGGTGTTCACAGACAGCTGATGTTGTTGATGTGTGTTTTTGGTGTTCATTCAGTCTCTTGTCCAGAGTCCCTGCTGTTACATTGATGTAGTGTCCTGTCTTTAAGATTTACCAGCAAAGATCTTAAAGCAACAATAATCAATATTTTTATAACAATTGTCAACTTACAATGTGAAAACAATGAGACAAGATGTGGTCACTCGTTGTTATAGCCAGTTTCAGCCATAGACTGTATATAAAGATGGACGACATGACAGCTTCCCAAAAGTGAAGCCAAAACATCTCAATCGCCCCCTGGTGGCTGGCTGCAGTATAGGTCATAAACCCAGCCCCCTCCATGTTAGGTGGTTTCTGCCATTTTAGATAGTTTTTATCACGCTGATGTTTGTTCAAGTGTTCATTTTTCTGATAAGTTTGGTTTTAATTAGTTATTTGATGCTATAAAAAGGGGGTGAAACGTCATGATCACTGACAACACTGAGTGTGCTCGCTATTGGTTCAGGCGGGTGTATAGGCAGGAACTCGATACCGCAGCTCCACCACGGATCACTACTGTGCAGACTCTAGCTCCAAATGACGTCACCAGCGCAAGATGGCAGCTCCCGTATCTGGGATATTTTGGCTTCATTTTTGTACAGCGTCATCCATCTTTATATACAGTCTATGGTTTCAGCTCAGTGTTCAATAGGGCTGTACCCAAATCAGAATTTTGTCAGTCTAATCGGATTTGGCTGTTCAATATGAATATTTGACTATTCGTTCCTTTTTTGTTTCATATGGACAATCAAGCAACGTTTTACTGAATTGCCAGATTTTTGAACAGGGTTTGTCGGGACGTAATATAGCATTAGCCCTCCAAGCTAATGCGTGCTAACTATGCTAACGACGGATCGAAATGTGCAACAACATTTTTTGCCGACACTAGATATCAAACAAAAGCCAGAGACTAGATCGTATGAAGTTGCTGTGAGCTGTAAATTCAGCACCTCTAAGCAGAAGGTAGAAGATAATGTTATCTCGGAGCCTGACTGGGCGAGGCCTCTCTTCCTCCATGTAGCTACCTCTGTCTCACTCAGACTCACCACAGCAGGCAGCTGTTTTCAGTGAAAAAACCTCTGTACACAATCTGCTCAGCAGACTGAGGCAGTTAGCGACTAGCTAGTGAACATAGTGGGGCATTTAGCAGCTAAAGAGCCAGAGTTGGTAGTGACCAAAACAGAGCTAAAAGAGAGTGAATATTGGACTTACATTCGCCATGATGATCAGAAACGTGACTCCAAATAAATACTATTATTGCTATTCAATTGCTGGTTGTGTAAATAAGAAACTGTCTGCAAACAAATTCGCCATACCAACTTAAAATCCATGACATGTCAATGTCACGCTCACAACTTTTTTCTGCAGTCCAAAAAATCTGTTATTGAAGGTTTATGGTGTTGAATGGTTTATGGTAGGTGTTGACTCCTTGCCAAGCCATGTAAGGGAGTCCTACTGAGATGTTTCTGATGGTCCCTGTTGAGTTACTGTACCAGGTTCGGTTTAGGTTTTAAGTCAGGGCAAGATTCTCATCATCCACTCCTTGTCGGCCCACTATCCTCCTCCTCACTGACAAGATGATGTTCTCTGTGTAGGACCCGAACACATCCATTCCCTAAAAGATTTCATGATGTAATTTTCCACTGCAGAAATACACCTGCACATCAAAATTTATTTGTTGTTTATTTGTTTATTTTATTCTATTATGCCAACAGAAAAAGTGCCGGGCTCTGTGTTAATGAGGAGTAAACCACAGTAATGACAAAAGCCATATTTGACCAAAATCTCTGTACAAGCACTTTGTAGGGACCACAGGGACTCCACAGATGAATTCGTTCATTGTGTGATGTAAACTGAACTTTTATTTTGAAATTTAAGTTTGTTACGCTTACAGTTGTCCCTCACCTCCAATCACTTCCTGTAACTGTAACCGGACGTCTCCTGGAGGACGCCACTGATCAGGTCAACAAAACTCCAGCTCCCCCTTTGTTCTCTCTCTTACCTCTCTGACCTTGACGGAGGTCCTCTCCTCGTGTGGTCTGCACGGAGCAGACACACTGAACTCTCTACTTACAGCAGTGACGCGAGAGCCTGCGTAAGATTCCTGGCACACTGCTAAACAAGTTTATTTAGTGCTAGCGGCTACGACACAAAGTCTGCCTGCTAAGTTAACTTTAAGAGCAACAGGAGCAACGAAGCAAGTTCGCGCCAAGCTGCTAACTTTGCAACTTGAACAAAGGAGCGACTGGTTTCCTCCGACCTGCACCATCAGAACACCACACATCAAGGACTGCATTCACCATCGGAACCGCAACTTTCCCCAGCTCGGCTCAAACCCACAACCAATGGAATCGCCAGCTAAAACAGCAGCACACCAAGGAATTCCTCTCTTCACGAACTGGTAACTAACTGGGTATATCTAGCTAGCATAGCAATGACACACGGCTAAGCACAGGACTTTATCAATGTACTATAACTTTACATGTATTGATTATGTTTATTTACTGAGCTGTATTGTTGTGAACAATAATACGGAACACACAGGCAGAACAAAGAAACACACACATTCTTCCTGGCGCGCACGCACGCGCACACACACATACACACACACACACACACACACACACACACACACACACACACCCTCTCTCTCTCCAATTAATGTGTTAACACTATATAGTTTTGGTGCCGCTTTGAGGTTATTAATTATTGTTACATATTTTGGTATCCATAAAGCCATATAACCCCTACAACTTTTTGTTGAATTATGTCTTAAAATACATTACAGTCTTGTTAATTTGACCTAGATCAAAAAATAATTATAACAAGGAAATACTCTTGGTCCTGAACTAGATGTAACATCATCCACTCTACACAGGAAATGTCACTATGTCCTCCAGAAGAGGAATTGAAGAAAAAATAAATCAGTGTGAGACTGATAAAGCAGAAAATAAGCTTCTCATTTACTGTTCAACTGCTGAAAATGTTCCAGCTTACCACAGGCTTAACTGGAACAACAATGAAAAGGGGACTGTATGTATGTGTATCTAGGATGGATATGCAAAAAAGACAAATTTAAATTACCTTGTGTACATGGACAATACAGTAATCTATTAATCTTCTTCTTCTAACAATAAAGCTTTCCCTTTTCTTTTTCTGGCCAGTCTCTGGCCTATGTCTACAGCCTGAACCAGTTCACCAATGCCCTTTCAGTAATTAGACCAATATAATTGGGCCAGCTAGTCTCTGTCTTCAGATTCTCCATCTTATCTAAAAGCAGTTAGGATTCCAGGGAATTAGCTACTTCTCATTACTGGAAGGGCTACATTATGATTTTGCCCTCTGTTTTTTTTTCTCATCCACTTGTATGTGAGAAGACCTCCAAATTTGACATTAGAGATGATTTTGAAATATGACAGTGTACTGTGACCTAGGTTTAGATGCAGAATAATTTCCACAATTTCCAAATTCTCCATTACAATTAAAAGTTCTACAATCTAAATGTTTTTTATGTAAAAGTAGAGATGTACTGATGTACCTATTATTATTCTGCTAATATGCTCATGTCACCAGCATTTTACACCAAATCCAACTGTACAACCATATGATATAAATGCCCAATTCCTTGACGTGACTAAAATGCAGTACTTCCAGTTCTCTTAAAGAGCAATTTGCAAGTTGAATTTTTTACTAAATATATACTCAACCTTTCCTGAAAATGACCATTTGAAAAATGAATGTAGAATATTATATTTTTTGTTTTAAAAGACATAAGGGCAACAATTCAGAGGGAAAAAGTGGCAGTTTTCAGCAATGCTCTTAAAAACGCTATATTTTTCAACAATGGGTCATATTATGTAACAAAACGGAGTCGTTGCCCCTTACTCTGCTTCAGCTCAACGTGCGGTAGTAGGTGGTACGGAGTCTGAGCGGTTGTAATTTAGTGAGTCTGTCTTTTTTCGGTTTTACATTGCATTTCACCATTTTTCATCATGGTGAATCGTTGTGTTCAAACTCCAACCTGTCAGGACGTCCAGTCCACAGTTTTACTAACAGGAAATGCACCATTGCTAGCTCTCATGCCTGGGTGTATGTTGTGCAGGTGAAGAGACGGGACTTTACGGCTGCATCAATAACCAAAGAATGCAATCGTGTGCAGTGCTTATTATACATCGGAGGATTTTATTCCTGCCGATATGACGGAGTTCAGGATGGGAGGTCGAAGCCAGGACTGTGTGAAACGAATAGCTGGTGCAACTCCTACAGGACACACAGCCGCTTCAAAAAGTCCATCATTTTTTTATTTAATTTTTCTTGTTCTCTTGCTACTGCTGTTTTTTGTTTGCTTTGCCTGTTTGTCTTACCACTTGTGTATGCTACTCTTGTTCTGTTGTATTGCTGAATGCTGTTGTCTGCTAGCTACCTGCTGATGATGCTTGTGTGCTAGACTGCATGTCATTTAAGTAATGCTTTTTGTCACATGTAATGCTTGTTGTGATTTTATGTAAGTAGTGGGTGTGTTGAAATGTCTTTTTAACTCTTGTCATCTCTTTTTAGCCCCTACCTCCTTCCCTCAAGCCAGGCCGCCATTGTAAATAAGAATTTGTTCTTAATGACTTGCCAGGTTAAATAAAGGTTAAATAATAATAAAAAGAACATACATTTACAACCTCTTAAGATTTCAAAACCAGCGTTGGGATCCATACTTCTTAACGATAAACTGGCACTAACTTGACTGCTCTTCCTTTTGTTATGTAATTGGGGTATATTCTGAAAGATCCCTGCCAGACATATTTTAAGACATATAAGAGTACTGTCTAATCTACTCCTTCCTTTAACTTCTGGACAAAATCCGTCTCCTCTTCACTGTAAAGTCCATTCTCAGTGTATGTGCACTGGAGGCTTCAGGTTTCCACATTACACTTGTGTATGATGCATTCTGGACCATGATTAGCTTCCAAATTAGTTGTGATGTCACAAAATCCTGCTGGTACATCCACGTGTTAAACTGAGATTCATGGTGAGCACAAAGAAACTTTCCTCCTTCAGCAGATGAAAATGGAAAACAAACTCTGCACATACATCATTCTGTACAGTGAAGCTCAAACATTTAAGTGAAGTGACAACAAGCAAAAGAGTACTGGCACTGATTGCCTTCTTACAACATAAGTAAGGTTATCCTAGTTAGCAAGGCTACCAAAAGTGGTCTCCAGATGCCTTTGGCTGTCCCTCATAGTGATCCCTCAAGAATATCCCACATTGCCTCCTTTGAGCTGAGAAGCCACCATATATGTTAAGTCCACCAGCTTCACCTGCCTAATTTACATATTGAGATCTGAGAACACTTATTACCAGGTATAATTCCAAAGGTCTGTGATCAGATATCATTAAGTAGATAAGGTATACATATGTACATTGCAGGTTAATACCAGGTGGAAACGGGGTCTACTCTGTCTATAGGGAGGGGTAGTGCTAAACCTAAGGATTCCCTGACCCATAAATGACTTTAAAATGAATTTTCATGGTTTCAGTGAATAAAATGTTATATGTTATCACAATGTAGTCATCCAGATGTCATACAATGAGCCCTGAGTGTTTCTATGCTATATGTGGGACTTTAACTATGCATGTCATTGGTATCCATTATTTAACGTAAGCACTCCGGCCAGGTCTGATTGAACAAGAAATGCCAGTTTGCATTAGTTGGTGTAAAGTGCAGCATGACCTCAGTGACCAGAGTCTTCTACTAAGAAGTGGATTCTAACCTGAGGTACTGTGTGGACAAGAACAACAGATGGGGATATTTGTGGAAGAGGAGCATTCAAAGCTATTAAAAGCTAGATGAAGTCATGAGTCAAGAAAAATGAAAAATGTGTCAAATTGATGATAGAAATTTCTCAAACCAGCCCTGCATAATCTACTTCTTTGCTATTGATCTGTATGTTCAGTATGTCCCATCAGAGCTTTGAATCCCTGCAAGAAGTGAGGATTGAAGAGAACATTGAGGAGGTTGATTATGCTGCAGGAGTGGTTTGAGAAATTTCTGTGGCCTTTTTGATACATAATGACACTTTTTTTTTTTGCTGGGATTCTGGGTCTCCCACCCCAAGCTGACTATAGGTGCCATACTCCACGAAGCAGCAAGCTCCAAACTTTCCAGAGCCACCTTTCTAGCCTAGAGGGGGTAGTATTTGATACTCAAAACATATTTTCAGTGTAGTATTCCTTTACAAGTGTAATCTTCTGAAAATGTTTATAGACAGCCGAGTGTTGGAGTCACAATCTTCTATTTTGAGGTCTCACACTAACCACTAGATTTTGTGATAGATTTGATTTTAGCAGGAATTCATAGCTAAATTACTATTAAATCCATCTGCTGCTCATGAACTGTCATGGAAGTGATCTCCCAATTTGTAGCAAAGGATACATTTATGCCAGATAATTTGGTAACCATGGTAGCATGTGTGCACATCACCATGCCAGTGCAGGCATTTTCCCTGATACATCAGAAAGCGAAAAGTTTAAACGAGGTGTATTGTATGTTTCAGCAGTCCATTAGTCCACGGTGTAACAATCCCCCAGTACACAAGACGCCTTTTCATCATCCTTTTTCTACCTGTCCTTCATTATTCTTGACAGATGAGGTCAAGTGACAGTATAGATTAATAGTGCTCAAAATCATTTATTTTTTGGTGAGCTCTTTGTGACACCACAGAAGATAAATAATCACATCAGGTTCAATAAAGTGCAGCATGACCTGCTGTCAGCCACCAGGGTCCAGGGCCTGATGATGCACGATGACATTTGGTACCTGAGGCAAAATTTTGCGTTGACCATTCATGCACACACAAACACATACACAAACTCATGGCCACTTACAGCTCTCAATCTCCAAGGTGCAGTTCTGCTCATCCAGTGGGTATCTGCGCAGGTCCATCATGCAGGCAGCTGTCGTGGTGATCCTAAAAGAAAAGAGGTTTTATGTCATATAGCCTACTGATATCTTAAGATCCATCATGAGCTTTAATGCACTGTGCCCTTACATTACTGTACTTTCACAACTAGAAATCCTCGTTTATATGCACTTATGGGCAAATCAGTCCACACCATAACACATCCAGCTTTCAAGTTTCAAAAGAGGAAAACATTTCATTTCCTGATGCCTGGGGAAAACACTTTATAAAAGAATGAAAAATACAGTACCCCTCACACACATGTTGAATCCCACAGCACACTTCCTACCTACTCAGTCTTCAATCACACAAATCTTTTTACATCTCGACTGGTACTGAACTATCTGTTTCTTTCCCATAATTGCCTTTGCACTGCTGAAGTCACGACTGCAGCCCCCCTCCCTTTTGAAAGCCTCGTGTTCAATCTTAATTTAAAACTATGAATAATCAAGAATTAACACTAAAATCCAGGCAATCGGGTGCCACGACTTTGCCCATTTGAAGTCTTATATCTGAAGGAGGAAACACTTCAGTTTGGCAGTTTAGGAGACCATTAGTGATTGAGTCATTTTGTTTTTTAATTTCTGAGCTCTGTAGTGATGAGAGCCACTAACAGTTCTTGGCGAGAGCGAGAGAGGCTGTAGTTATTTAGTGTGTCTCTCCTGGAACAGAAGCAGGCCCTGGTTACAGCCTCATACAGCTGCTGGTTTGTTGTGTAGTGAAAGGGTCACACATCATAATCATTTGTTTAAAACAGCAAACAAAATTAAACATCATCACAGCTAAGCACTAAAACCATTTAGACATATAACATTAAATATGCTGTAATGGGAAAATACATTACAGGGGTTATGGACAAGCAATTTACTTGTTGACATGCAGTAACAATCATTCAAACTGCAAATCTGGCAGCACAGTGGATACACAGCAGAAGCAATCCCTGCATGCCTCATATACTTTAGTAAGAGTTATGCATACTGTACCAAGAGTTCAGCAATATACTCAGTGAGGAAACAACAGGGCCCTTTAACTAAGATTAACTCAAATAAAATTTGTGAAAAGTGTAATTCTCAAAATCAAAAAAGTCAAAATAACCCTTCCTATTTAGAAAGACGGAGCTCTGTAATAATGTACTTTCAAATGTAAATTCAAATGTTTTAAGTATGCATAGGTGAGATTAATGTATGTCTGTCAAATCTTGAAGAACATTGTAGGCTTCCTTCACACTGCAAGCCTTAGTGCTCATTTTGGATTTATTGCTCACATCCGATGTTTGTTCACATTATTTTTTAAATGTGGCCAATATTCCAGTGTGAACTGCTCACGGTCCTGAACTGACCCACATGCACAAAAGAACATTAACAAACGAAAGTAAACATGGAGGCCACTGAAGACAGCGTTTATGGTTTCATTTATGAAGCAGCTCCAGCCAGCGCAGAATTGTGACAAATGTTGATCTAGAGTGATGTAAAAGTCATGTGAATTCCGATATGACTGTTCAGACTGAGGTCACATTGCAATAAATCAGACCTGTATCTGATTTAGGACCACATATGAAAGTGGCCCCAATCAGAATTGAAGAGATCAGATTCCATGAAAAACAGATCTGAGTCACATATGAGCAAAAAAAAATCAGATTTGGGCCACTTTTGCCTATAGTCTGAATGTAGAGTACAACTTAGTACAACCCTATCCCCACCCTATCAGGATCTTACCTTGGTGAGTCAGTAGGCTAAAAAAAATGATGGTCTCTCTAATTTTTTTTATATGACCTTTCTAATAAAACTAAATTAAGCTACATTATGGAGTGGTGGTAACTCTCTGAACCCTATTGTACTTGGTTGTCACCCAATTGTCAAACCTCGGATCCAGGAGGAGCAATGTGGATTCTGTCCTGGCCGTGGCACAGTTGACCATCTCTTAACCCTTGCAGGGCTGCTGAGGGGTTCATGGGAGTGTGCCCATCCAGTCTGCATGTGATTTATCGACTTTGAGGAAGGCTTTCGACCATGTCCCCATGGTTCTGTGGGTGGTACTGCAGGAGTATGGGGTATTGGGGTCGTGTCATCCGGTCCCTATATAACCAAAGTGAGAGCTGTGTCCGTATTCTTGGCACAAAGTCAAACACGTTTTCAGCGGGTGTTGGACTCCGCCAGGGCTGCCCCCTGTCACCGATTCTGTTTGTGATATTCTGTTAGGATCCAAGAGGGATATGTTGTGTGGTCGGTCAGGCATTGTTGGTCTGGCAGTGTGTATTTGTGTATTTGTTTCTGCGGGAGGTTTTTGGATCTAGGGCTGTGGCTGTCTGCCTCTGCCGGCGGTATACTCCTGAAACTCATCAGACCTCATCAGACGATGGGATACAAATACCTGGAGGAGAAGAATGCTCGTCGCCAGATCGTGTTATTCACCTACGTGGTATCTCGTTACGGCTCCTCAAGCTCTATGACTCTGCTTAGTTTGTTCTTTGTGTTTGGCTTGTGTTCATTCTTGTTTGTTTTACGCCACAGACTCCTCGTGCCAGCGGTAGTCCTCACCTCACCTCGTCTCTGGGATCCTAGCCTTACCTCAAGCCACAGAACCATCGGCCTGCTCCCTCCTGGATCTCAACCCTCACGCCATAGCCACTACCAGCCCGGTATCTCCTGACGTGACATCAGGAATGCTACAAGACACCACCTCAGTATAACCCTCTGCCTGTGTGTTATAATAAAGCCTTTCACTTTATCTACCTACCTGGTCCGTAGTCCTGTGTCTGGGTCCTGTGAAGAAAATCCCAACATATTCATGGCCAGGATCTCAAGGCGCAGTCGAGGGGTTGAGAGTGTCTGGTTTGGTGACCTCAGAATTGCGTCTCTGCTCTTTGCAGATGATGTGGTTCTGTTGGCTTCATCATGCTGTGACCTTTAGCATGCACTGGGGAGGTTTGCAGCTGAGTGTGAAGCGGTTGGGATGAGAGTCGGCACCTCCAAGTCCAAGGCCATGGTTCTCTGCCGGAACACAGTGGATTGCTCCATCTGCGTTGGGAGTGAGTTACTGCCCCAGACGAGGGAGTTCAAGTATCTCAGGGTCTTGTTCACGAGTGAGGGTAAAATGAAGTGTGAGATGGACAGGTGGATTGGTGCGGCATCAGCAGTAATGCGGGCATTGTACCGGACCGTTGTGGTGAAAAGGGAGCTGAGCCAGAAGGCAGAGCTTTCGATTTACCAGTCAGTCTACGTTCCAACCCTCACCCATGGTCATGAGCTTTGGGTAGTGACCGAAAGAATGAGATCGCGGATACAAGCAGCTGAAATGAGTTTCCTCTGTAGGGTGACTGGGCCAACCCTTAAGGATAGGGTAAGGAGTTCGAGCTCCCTCCGGATGTCCGGAGTAGAGCCGCTGCTCCCTCACATCGAAAGGAGCCAGTTGAGGTGGGTCGGGTATCTGATCAGGATCCCTCCTGGACACCTCCCCTCAGAGGTTTTCTGGGAACGTATATATTGCGAGAGGGACACCTGGACAACCCTGCTTAGACTGCTGCCACCGCGACCCGGCCCTGGATAAGCGAAAGAAAATGGATGGATGGATGTCACCTTTTCTCTTAGCAGGCATGTCATATGTTCTTGTCATATGAAATGGGTAAATGTGTCTAACAGCTACAAGGTCTAACACATCATGCATCACTGAGCTCCAAAAAATTCTATCAAACAGCTACGTGTTTAATTTAGGCACATGGCCTCCCACTGGTCTACCTGGAAAGCAAACTGCACAAATGTTTTCTGGGTAACAAAATGTATATATTTATTGCAAATATTGGTATCTTCCTAAAAAATGATCACTATAGAAGAAAAAAAGTTTTTTGGGGATTCATCACTGATGCTTTTTACTCTCCAAGCCTCTGAGAGGGTGGCCCGTACATGTTTGATTAACAGCTGAACCTGGAGGCGCACGGAAAGTTAATGTACATAAACTTGGGCTGGTAATTGTAGCTTTAAACCAAGAGACAAACAGCATTTTGTCATATCTCAGGATCAACTCGTATACCCGAACACTGACAACATTTAGCTGCCAAGTTTGTCACTCATTATATTGACCATAAATGGTAAATGGACTTCACTTATATAGCGCTTTTCAACCTTAACGGTTCCCAAAGTGCTTTACAGATTGGTCTCATTCACCCATTCACACAAACATTCACACACCAATGGCGATGAAGCTGCCATGCAAGGTGCCAACCGCCAACCCTGGGATTAGTGGATGACCCGCTCTACCTCCTGAGCCACAGCTGCCCTATACAATTCACTAACAGGTAGCATTACAATTAGTGTTACTATTGTCTTTGTAAAATTATCTTTTATATATTTATGTAGCATAAACTAAGATTACATTACAACAAAATTAAGGTTACTTCTTCATTGCATGGATTGTGCTACCTTACAGTGTCTGTCACAGAAATTAAGAAATGTTGCAATATGCTTCAATGGGCTTTTTGGTGCCATTTTTGCATAGAATAATACTAAAGTAATTTCAGTAATGCAATACTAAACTATACATAATCACTATACATACTTGTATAGTTACAAGTATAGTTGGAGAGTTACAGATATAGAAATACATATTGTTCTTGTCAACCCATTTGGCTCATTTCTCATCCACATTATACCTTATGTCCTCTCTTGCAATCCACCTGGGAAAGGATCTTTTGCATGCCTGATCCATCCCTGCCAATCTTCTGCAGCTATGCCCAAGCATCCAGCATTCATTGTGTCCAAGAGGAACATCTGATCATGTGGCTGGTGATGATAAACTTTCCACCTTCATGAGGAAAATAATCTATAATCTATGGAGAGTAAGGTAGAAGGAAAAGTGACAGCATCCTGGGATGGGCTGTAAACCACTCTGACTAGAAGAGATAGTGAAATGCCACATCGTCCCATACAATTACAAAACATTTTGGATACTGTCTCATTTGTCCCCTTTCCCTACCTGGCACAAGTCTTTCATAGAGGTCATCAAGGAATAAAAATAGCTGTTCAGTGTCCCAATTAGGAGTTAATGTATTTTAGGTTTTGAATGTAAATTTAACCATTTTGACAATAGTATTTAAACATGTGCAAAATAGAGTGTAAATACACTGAGATTTGGTGGTGGTTGAGTTTGAGTGAGAAAACAGCTCATGAAATTTGAAAGATGTGGTCATTGAATGCATTTTGTGTAAAAACAATGAAAGTCATCCACAGTCCACATTGACTTCTGCTGTGCTGACTGTGTGAAGAGTTTTGAAAAAGTGAACTCGTATAGAAAAATGTGACTTTAAAAAACTAATGGAAACTAAGTTGTAAAATAAGTGCACATAAGCAAACCTTTACTAGTAAGAGAAAAGGGATGACAAGAGTGACTTTGGAAACCAAGAAAAATGCGTGCTCCTCCTTGATCGTCTCTTCACTCTGCTGAGAGTGAGTGTCCAGCCACACGCACATCTCCCTATACTCAGCTGTTACAGTGTCAGGACGTAAAAAGTCCCTCAAGACATGAATATTCATTATTTTCTTACCTTGTTGAATATTCTGGGGCTGTCGATCCATGTCTTGGACACACTGAACGCATTAGGAAACACTAGATTAATTATAAAGTAGGTGCAGAAAGCGTGGTCGCTGGTCGAACAGTAAAAATAGAAATAGAGAATGTCATCTCTGTAACCTGTCAGAAAGGACTAATAATGACAATCATTAAGTCTTCACTGAACCAACTGTGTTTACATGTTTGAATCAACCAAAAATTCACTCAGTCTCAATGCACACAATTCTTTACAGGTGCTGGGTAGACCAGAAAGTATTCACGCACTGCTTTCTCCTTTCCACATTTTCTTTTATTCTATGTGGAAAAAAGTGATAAACACCACAGCTAACTGTGGAGAAACAATGCAGGCACTCAGACATCTGCGTCTTTATCACTGGTCTGAATTAATGCCTGTAACTGAAAGACAGTTTAATCTGTTACTATGCTACAGGTTCTTCTACTTGTTGGAGTAGAAAAGTGACATTTCATTGTACTTGACAGTGGAATAAAGTGACAAAACCAAATTTTACATTTAGATATTGTATTGCCCCATAATATGAATAAACTGTATTTTGATAGCTACTAATTGGCCACTGTATAAGCACGTTAATTCACATGTGCTGTAATGAAAAATAACACCCTCACGATTATCCATTTCTTGCAAAAATCAAGCAATGTTTAATTGTATGTGTCTCCACACTCTTAAAGGACATGTGAAGTGTCTGAAAACGATATGTGCATAGATCCTAATTTATCATATCAAATTGTGTTTTAATATGATACCATCACATGTGATCATATGACCACCATGGCTTTAGTAGCTTTATAAACTGTGTATCAGCAGCACCGACTAAACTGCTCTGCAGCTCTGTCATCTTTTATCGTTTTTTGCTTTCAGTCACAGAGAAATAGGTCTGTTGCTGCTGGAGCGTGAGATAAACAACCAGGCTATATGTCTTCTTTGCCAAACCAAGGTGTTGAGCCACTAACAACCAAAATGTGTATGTGCCAGTCACTGGTGAGGTCATTTGGCAAACCTAAATATAGCTCTTGTGTCGGCAGCGAGCGCACTGGATGAATAATTGTGGGAGCCTGCAGGGGATAATGACTCTGCAGCATGCCAGTGTGAAAGAAATCTACCCAGCTCCTTCAGAAACTGTGCAAAGCTGAACCCAAAGTGGTGGAGGAAAGAGACATAAGGACAATAGGCGTTCTCAGACCAAACTGTTCTGGGGACTCCCTGAGAGGAACTGCTCACTGGGGAGCTCCCCAGAGAACTACATACTTTCAAGGGCTTTTTTTCTGTTTGCAACAGGAACGCTGAAGTGATGTAAGCCGGCCACCACACACAATGTCACACACAAGATTTTTAGCATTGTATTTCCCCTGTCACATATACGCCCAGTCTATTTGTCTGGGATTTGGTCAATTTTTTAAGCCTACCTTTATGAGCTGTTACACATGTTTTAAAGAAAGCGGATGCCCATGCTGCATTGGCTCATGTGCTGTGGCTCATGACCAATCAACATACACTTACGTCACTCTAGGTTCCTCTTGCTGGGAGAGTACCTATACTGAAGTAGGAGCTGAAAAAGTCCCTCAAAACGGTGTTCTAAGAACTACTATCTGTCCTAGTTTTTACAATTCAAACACAATAAAAAGGGGAGGGGTCCTCCAACTGTTCTTAGAACTATTAGTTCTATAAGTTCCTCTGATCCGAAATCGCCTACTCTCTGTTTGTTGCACAGGTTGAAATGTGCAGTCTCAATGGTCCACGTACCCTCTATTTAATAGATTTTCCATCTTAAACAAAAATTTAAAAAATAAAAAATGGGACCAGTTTCATTAAATTTAAAGAATTTGTGTTGTTTTTCTAATTTAGTATTTTAATGTAGCGTTTTGTTTCTTCACACATTTTAAACTAGCCATGTTTATGTTTTCCTGTGACTTCTTGTGGTTATGTGAATAATAATTGTCCACTCAGAAGCAAAGCCTGAAGCAGCATTATACGAGTTACAGTATTGCAAAACCTCCAGTAGAGGACACCTGTGTGTGAGAAAAACGGGACAGCAGCATAACTACACTGTCCTTTATAGATGGAATTATTGAATGACAGCATATAGGCGTCTGCTACGTCATGAGTTCTCAGGCAGAGATGCAGATGGATACTGTACCATCAAACTGATAATATCCCTATAAAAAGGACTGACAGTATTCTGCCCGCTTTTTGCATTTTCATCACTATAATGTTTTCTCGCAATCTGAAAACAGCCTCCTCAGTGGAATGAAAATTCAAGGGCAGTATTAAAAAGGGGAGAAAGAAAAAGAGGAGGGGGGAGTCAAATAAGCGAGATGGAAAAAGTAAAAACTGAAGGAGATTTGGGCCCACAAGGCCTGTGTTCACTCAGCCATGAAGGCAGGGCCAGCCAGTGTTATTTTGGACAAATGTAGCCACTGCTCTCCGTCCTTCTCAACATGCTCTTTCCTGTTTGAGCCTAAATGGAAAGCACTCCTAAATGGAGTCTGTCCTGGTATACTGCTCTCTCTGACATTGTGTGTGTGTGTGTGTGCCACCTGGGCTGAGTTCATCTGGTGAAAACCAGCTGTCACACCTCTATTTGAGCTCCTAAGTGTGAATGGGGAGTTTCAGCGCAGACCGCATTGACAGGCAATAGCACAGGTTACCCCTGATACACTGTAAACATGTAGAAGCTGTGGGGCATAATTAATGAATCGTTAATGAGTAGTTCCTGAATAACTCCAAATTGAGGACTATATGGCTGTCAACAGCCACGTGCATTAAGGTTTAAAATTAACAACTGAGAGATGTAATAGTCTACATTTTCTATAGTTAAATCTGAAACTTGCATGGAAATGATATTACAGCAGGACAAACAATATGAGGAGGATATTTAAACCTGCAACAAACTCAGCTGCTGCTGACTCGGTCAAAACTGCAAAAAAAGAGAAAAAAAATCATGTGCATGCTGATTCTCACTTACTTTGTGGTGTTTTATTCAACATGTTATTAATGATGCAACATGATCTCATGGGATAAAGTATAAATAGCAGGACATATGTCATGTCATGTCTATGC
This sequence comes from Maccullochella peelii, assembly GCA_002120245.1. Lineage (NCBI taxonomy): Eukaryota > Metazoa > Chordata > Actinopteri > Centrarchiformes > Percichthyidae > Maccullochella > Maccullochella peelii. Next base: position 34,185 of record LKNJ01004032.1, read on the forward strand.
ATTTGAAGCTTTTTGCATGTCATTTGATGCTATTAGAGATGTGCAGGAAAGGTGTCAGGTGACCTTCGCCAGGTGACCTTTGTCATCATGGTAACAATAGTCCAGTGACCTTCATCTTCATAGTCAGGTGAACTTAGGTTTAGGCAACTAAACTACTTGGTTAGGTATAAGAAAAGATCACCTTACGTATGTGACGTGTGTTAAATATGTTACGTAAGTTAAAGTCTGTGTAAAGCAACAATAAATTGCCAAGTATATAAAATTAGGTTTCAAAATCATGAAAAAATAAGCAGTATTCTCTGCTGGGGGAGCCTTTTGGTTTCTTCGTGGCCAGGCTCTTGGGCATGGGGTGGGATCAGAAAGAATACATTATACAGTAGGTGATTATAGATCACCTGTGAGATTAGATTGAGGGCCAGCATGGTGATTTTATGGAATAGGCTCCTGGATTTAAAGGGATAAAAGCACACAAAAAATGGCAGGAGAGATCTGGCCAAAAAATCCAAACCTATTGTTTATTTAAGAAAGATTAGACTTAATATAATCCTTTGTCTTAAAGTAAAAGATTACTCTGCACACAGATAAGATGTGATATATTGCCACTAAATATTGAAACCCAAAAATATATATATATATATGAAATATGACAGGATTTGTATGAACTTGATGAGGTGGAATACACATTTTTTTCTCTACTGTTCTCATAATTTGCGACAAAGTTGCTTTAAGAAGTTCAAGTTCCAGATTCAGATGTGATTTGAACTCAGGAGGGAGCTTTTTTACCTTTTGACAGTGTCTTTGAATTACAGAAAACATTTCTAAATCTTGGAATAGGAGGCAAAAAGTTTGATACGTAAAACCTTTAAGTGGATTATAGATTAAGTATTGAATGGAACTGAATGGAGAAAAATCATGTGTATTGATTGGATCCTATGTTCTCCTGTAATTATTATGATCACTGATAATATTTCTATTCCTTATTTCCACAAAACTAACCTGAACAATAAAAATGCGTAGATTCTAATGTAAAATGGTTTCAATTTTTGAAAAATTAGAAATCTTGCAATAATAGAGCCTAGATTTGGTAACTGAAATATCACAGGACCCCCTAAATTTATATCTCTCATGGGGGTTACTTAATTTGTATAGGTTTGGGACCTGCGCAGACCCCTCTCAGCTTCAACCCTTGTCTTTGGTCTGTGGGGAGAACCAAAGAGAACATGAGGAGAACATAGAAAGTCCACATAAAATCACACCCAACAACTTAAATGGTCAGTGACACTATAAACACTGTGACACCCACTGTATGTTAGTGATTTGAAATGTGAGAATTAGATGCTGATCAAGGACAGGCCTTGATGTATGCTAATTCACCGTATTAAAATGTGCAGCACTGCCTAAAAGCTAAAAAAACATCTCAGCTGAAAAATGTCAAGTCATCATTCCACTCCCTCTGAAACACAGAATGCCTTTGAACTCAGAGGACTGAATTATTGAGAGTGACCAGCCCACTGTTTCCTCAGTTATCTCCACGCAGCTCACTTCATCATAGCTGTGCTTTGCTGCAGAGGGCACGGCTGTGCGTACACTGCACCAGGAGAGGCTTCATAAATGATTTACCAGCTGGTTCTCCCTCAAAGATCCAGAGGAGACACAGACAGAGCAACACACTCTAATGGAAGCCTTTGAGGAATGTTCTCCATGCTAATCAATTGCTATCGACTGAAATCTGCAGTGTTTTTGTATGCAGACATGGCCAAAAATCTTAAATATTCTAATTAGGATTTGTTGGTGTTGAGAAAAGCACATATCCACACACGCAGGTAGCTCTATTATTGCCAGTCTTTGGGAAAGCCAATCAGCTTTAAAGTGAAGCAACCATTAATGCAATTATTTATCCCGAGTTGTTAGTTGTTTTTGTTATTTACTGTTCATTACACAACACTTAGTTCCAACTTTGCACTGTGATTGGCTGACAGGCACTGTAATGAGAGCCAATTTTTCATAATATGCTGTAGCACTCTCTTCTGCAAGTTCTGAAAGTGGGTGCTGCAGCACCCAGGGGGGCCCTGTTCATTTTAATGTTTTCATTGTACATTCCATCACATAAAAACAAGGCAACAATTACACTCACCACATTAACTATAGTATTACTAGCCCTGATAAATATGCAGTTATGTCACAGCAAAAATTGCTGACATGATAGCTCATATTTGCCTGTTGCCATTGTGAAGCAAAATACTTTCTGGCAGTTTCCCAGGTGCACAGCAATCAGAAATAGTGACTGTCAGAGCAAGTGATGGAAAGTCAATTTGTCAATGTAAATAGATCTAAATAAAATACTGATACATCTCAGCTGGACAACCAAAATAACTAAAATCACACTTTATGCTGAAAGCTACATGCTTTACAGCTTTTTGTGAATACTGGAAGCTAGCTGTTCTACACCGGAATGCCTCATTTGTAGAGAAAAGCTATCAACTGCAGCAATGAAGCCTAGTAAATTCAAGATACATCTTGAGACAAAACACCCCTCTTTTTTACTAGCACTGCGTACAGGCAGTGCTAGTAAAAATATGTCTATAAAAACGGATCACTTCTTTTATTCTAAATGATGGAGAATAGGCATATATATTACACTTAATTGATTATTGTTTGTTGGAACAAGTTACATTACTGTTCTTTGTTTTGCTGTTTGATAAAACAGACTTAAAAATGTTTGGGTACCACTGCCTTAGAGTATAGATATAGGTATATCCCTTCAAACTTCTCAATTATTTCATTTCAATAACTGTTCAAGGCCCAAAGAGGTAAAATGATCTATTATTTCACAAAAAGGGCAAAGATTAGAGAAACAACAAACAACAGATTTATGTATCTTTGTTTTTTCTTCTTCTCTTGTATCTAAGGTAGTTAAAACTAGCTCCACCTCGAACAGCTATTACAGTCAAATGCTGCTTACACATAGATACAGCCACATTAAAAATATAACACTGTCATAATATTATACCAGTCACAGGGGACTTCTTCCACCACTGTCACTCCACTTGCATTACCAGATCCTAGCTGAGACATAAGGCCGTTTTTCTTTGGGCCAGGGATAGCCCACTTTAATCGAGCCGCACCAAGCTGTGAACATCTCTGTGTTCATCTCTCAGTACTTTTGAAGCTTCTAACTGAAGTTTCAGTGCTACGTTCCTGTTTGTACTTTTAAATATCAGCTTTATTTTACAGTTCACTGATCATTTCCCTACACTCAGCGCTGTATTTGAGCTGTGTTAGATCTGCTTTACATTCAAAGTTTTCTTTTGGCAAACCAGTGGGCTTTTATTGTAAAGTAGTTAAAGGAAATGTAATGTGTTTGTCTCAGAGTTAGTGGAGCTTTGTTAGTAGTGCTAGTCTTTAATAAAAACTGGTCTACACAACGAGATGTGGACATATTCAGCAACATTAGTGAATCTGTTTGGAATATTGCAAGGAGGAATTTATATGGTAGAAATGAGGATACAACACACAGTGAAACAGTGCAGGGATTTTTTTTTAAAGATAAAACAAGATTATGAAAAAATAATCAAGCAGTGGAGCAAATCAAAAAATGGTTTGATGCCCTCCATTTTGGGCCACCAACAGGCTTGTGCAGGCCCCAGCAGGGAACAGTATCTAATGTTCATACTAATGTGAAATAAAACTCTTTACTTTTCTTACCTACCAAACAGGGCATAAAAATGGCATAGTATGTCCCGCTTTTGCCCTTTTAATGGTGTACACAAGGTCCCAGTCTGGAAACACAGTGGAAATACAAGAAAGAACCTCGTACCAAAGCCTATCAATGTTCTTAACAGTTCAGGTTTTGGGAAGCCCCAAGTTGCAGGTTATTCATTCTCTGCAGTTGAAAAGGGCTATAAAGTGAAGAGTGGAAACAGCTCCCACCTGAGACCATACAGCACGGTTCCATCAGGGTGCAGTCTGATCATCCGGTTCTTCACTGTCACCCCGTGGACGAAGGACTTCTTGTCATTAATGAAGTAGGTGTCAGGGACCCACAGCTGGTCTGCCACGCGGTTGTCCAGGGTGAGGTTGAGAGGAATGCCTGTGTAAGAGAGGCGCTTGTCTCTCCAGGACTGCTGGAAGTACATGGTGATGGTGTAGTCCTGCGGGAATGACATAGGATGAGAGGGAGGTTAGCACATCAACATGAACGGGCTGATGACTCATGGATCTCTGCTGCCCTGTGCAATTCCCTGTATGTTATTCTGTTTCTTCTGTCGCTGTGCTCTGAGAGTTTTAGACATTTAGATTGTGACAGATCGACATCAAACCTTCCTTTTATAAGAAAAAATATTGCAAAAGTTGTGCAGCAATTAAGTAACTTTGACAATTTTAATCTGGATTTTGCCCCAACCACAGCACTGAGACTCTTCAAGAAAATGATCTAGAAAAAATTTCATTCTTAGTCCTGTTCAGGGCCGGTTTTAGCCTGCTATATGTGGGCTGGTAGAAATAATAGGTGGGCAACTTGAGCGGTATAGCCCAGAGGTTAGAGAGCCCGAAGGTTGTCAGAGTCAAGTCCTGCCATTGTGCTCTCAGGCCTCTCCATCTTATGACTGTGTGTTTGTGTACGGGGTGTTTGGATTGGTTAAATGCATTAGATTAATTTCCCCATGGGGATTAATAAAGTAGTATTTTATTTTATTCTAATTTATGGAGAAAATTTTGAAGCAAGTAAATTGGGAGGTAGTGAAGCAGCATTTCTAAGTTTGCTGCTATACCCTATGATATGAGTCAGTGGAGGGCAGATTGATTTACCCTAAAATAAAAAAAAATCCTTCAAGGAGTTGACATCTGGGGGTGAAGTCAGGGTGAAGTTTTTTGGAGTGGTCCCTGCTGTTATGCCTGGAACACTACTGCCTAAATTTCATTTAATTTTACTGCATCGTATGACCACCGCAAACATTACATTTCATTTGAAATTTAATTTTTAATATTAATGTCAAGACTATTGCTCTGGACAAAATGGACATCTGCAGGGCAGCTGAGAATTCTCAAACCTATGGTGTTAAATGGCTACTTTACTTTTTTATTCTGTTTTTACATTTTTATTTGCTGTAATGCTTGGCACTTTGTGTAGTACAAATAAAATAAACCAGTAGCCTGATGACAGTAGACTGAATTGAAACACTTATTTGGACAACCATTTAGGGAATATCAGGTGTTTTGACCTTCTCGCTTAGCCACATTCTCCAGCAAAAATGTCAGAGTGCAGCAGATATCAAAGATATGTAGTTAGGGTTTGCTTAGCTACATTAGTCAATAAATCAGTGGTTCTAAAGTCTAGGGGCAGTACCGTACGGTCGATAGTGCGATGTTTGTTTATAATAGTAGTGTTGTTACTGTTTAAGTCTGATGTTTAGGCATGCCTGGGAGAGTGGTTTCAAACCCCAAACCTTGTGGTCAGTGGACGTATATTCTACCTCCTGAGCTGACTGTTGTTGCATTGTTGTTTTTGACCTGAATCTGATGAATTTACTGTCTAACAGACCACAAATGAGACAAGAATTAGGTTGGAAAACGATAGACGCCGCAGGAGCGGAGTGTTTCTGGAGGCTGGGCCTCACAGATTACTATACAAAAACACAACTGCATAACTTTATTAATTTTGGTGAAACTGGATCATAATTTACGGAGAAAATATTTTCCCTCTGATGTCCGGCCCCTCTGCCTCGACTCTCTGTGGTTTACGAGTTTCCTGATGGATATAGCTTTACTTGTTGTTGCTAAAGTAATCAACCACTAACTGTAGCTGCCGTTAGGTAAGCACCATATATTGTACACTACTCCAATATCAGAACTAAACCATTTTATTGAATGTTCACAAGTAGCCTAGTAACCTAGCCTAGTAAGTAATCAGAAATAAAGAAAAAGAAACAAAAGAACACAGGAACCTATCCTACTCCAGACACATATTGACATAGCCAATACATGAACACACACACAGACAAATCTACACATGACCATACATACTCACTTAGCCAAATACATACATGAATACTCTTTCACTTACTCAGCCAAATATGAACACTCATTCACTCACTGACTTACTTGATCGCCTTCTGGGCTCCGCGCAGGGTTTTCTGCCAGAACAGCTGTCCAATCAACACGGCGATAAGCATCGCGCACATATCGCGGACCAAGCAGAGTAAGAGCCCATACTCGTAGAATGGGGGTTACACTACGTAACCAATGGTACGTACGTTCACCTGTTCATCTCTGTTGCTGTCGCAGTGTTTTGGCGCGAGAACTGTTTCGGCAGCGTGAGACTGAACATGAAAGCGTGTGTCACATGCCAGAAGCGTGAGAGTTGGCAACCCTGGATTACTGTAACAGTCTCTTCTCAGGTTCGGTACTATTAGTAATCCACAGTTAATGAATGTAATTTTTGTCAAAGTGGTGTCAAGTGTCATGTGGTCCCTAGCTTTTCAAAACCCCACCACATAACTGAGACTGCTGTTCACATTAACTATGGGCTTAAAACTTCTATATCAGGAGGCAAGAATGTAGTAACTCTGAATTGTTGTTGCCGAAAAAATGGCTGCCATAAATAGTATGAAAAGTGGGGTTTGATAGAATGCAGATCTAAAGGATTATAAACTTAAACTGGTCTCTCGGGCCATGGCAGTAACAAATCTCCTGTTCACCGGACTGGGTGTGTTGACTCGATGTAGGTGTGTTATGAATATTCCGTCTACAGTGTACAGGAGAACTGCTGCAGTACAGGCCTGAAATGGTAAATTAGGTGAAGTAGCCCTCTGATTTTAGTTATTTATGTATTTATTTTTTGTTTGCTTCAGTCCCTGTTGATACTGCTGTCATTTTTAATGTAGTCTTGCTGAAAATATAAAACATCTCTTGCTGCCAAGTCCTCTAAATTAAACAACAAATTCTCTCGTGTGTAACTGCCCTGTAGAATGACATATAAGCCTTTTCTGATCTAAAACAAAGCCCATCAAATGCTGATCCTTTCTTTACGGAACACTGTGTTTTGGCCACCTCAGCTTTCTCATGTGTCAGCACTGCTTTGCTGACACATGAGAAATGCTACAGTGCACCATTTCACTTCATATCCAAGTGAAAATTGGTGTGTATGAATATGAAAAATGATTTGGGTGCAAGACGTTGACAAAATAGTAATACACGGATCTGCTATGCGATGCTAACAAATCTCTGATCTCTTCTCCCACTTTCTCATTAGCAAAGAGCAAAGTAAAAAACATTCAGGTTGTAGCTTCTCAGTTTTTTTGAATGACAAACGTTGCAGGTCATATCAGTTGTCACCAATTAACGTTAATTCTGAGAGTAACAGACCAGAATTAAACTAGTCTGTGTGGTTAAAGTGTTCTCTGCATCTGGTGTCTGTACTCCCAGCCAAAGATAATTTGTAAGGGAAGAAGGTCCACTCTGTAAAACCACTGTATAATTGCAAGTGGACTATAGTTTCCACAACAGTCCTCTCTCTATAAGGTGTGTCAGATTTAGTTGGCTACAGTTGTTATTTCAATGTGTCAGATACATATTTAATCCAACCATCCATTATCTATACCGCTTATCCTCAGAGGGTCGCGGAGCTGACATTGGGCGAGAGGCGGGGTACACCCTGGACTGGTCGCCAGTCAATCACAGGGCTGACACACAGAGACAGACAAACATTCACACTCACAGTCACACCTACAGGCAATTTAGAATCATCAATTAACTTAACCTGCATGTCTTTGGATGGTGGGAGGAAGCCGGAGTACCCAGAGAGAACCCACGTGGTCACGGGGAGAACATGAACCGAGGGTCGAACCGAGAACCCTCTTGCTGTGAGGTGCAGTGCTAACCACTGCACCACCATATTTAATCAAGATAGGTAAATACAGTATAAGTACCGGTTTGGAGTCAGTATCAGCAGATACCCAGTATTAAAGGACTTGGATCAGGATTGGGGCCAAAAAAATCCCTATATTCAACATTGTACTCAGCTGTATGGGTCAACCACTGCAATAGTAGCCTGTACTTTACTCAGAGGTCTTTCTTAAACAACTCCTTGGTATTTTGCATCTAAATTAACAGCTCTCAGAATGTTTGTGAATATGGCCCCTGGTTGTTTTGGTCCCTCCCACTGACTTATTGTCCTATTGTAAAACTAGAGGCCATGGAAAGTATGCTTTGGAAAATTGTCAAGTTGTGGAATTACACACTTTGTTGTTTTAGTATGAACTTAACATACAAACTCTCCCCTAAATTGATCAATTCCACATGTGCTCTTTTTGTAAGGGTTCTTTAAGATTATAATTAGGCTTTGGTCATATGGGTCAGTAGAGTTAGTGCAGTGAGAAGGTTGCAAGTTTTGGTAAGACAACTGCGTGTGTGTTAGTGTTGCTGTGTGACAGTGCCTGAACAGTAGAGTACTTGTGTGTGAGAGAGAAAGAATGTCTGTGCATAGTTGAGATGTGCGCCATGATTCACAGTCTGGGCTGTCAGAGGGCAGAGTGCCGCAGCTTTCCATGCAGTCTTTTCAAAAATAACTTGTTCCAGCCGCAGCACAGACTGCTGAGGTGGATTATGTTGTGTAACGTCAGTCCTTATTAAGCAGCGACAACAGTCACCGGCCTGCTTGCTCCAATTCTTTCCACTACTCCTTAGAGAGCTGGAGCTCCCTCCTTCACCTTCTCTTCAATGGCTCCTGTCACCACATCAGCCTGAATCCTTCAACTGTTCCTGCTGCAGCCCTGTGCTCAGCACACCCACACACTCCAAAACTCCACTGGAACCACTGCTGCTCCTCCGCATTTTCATCCAATCATAAACAGCTCATATGATTTGACATAATTATCTGTTTTCCAGTCACTGTTACAATAACAATAAAACCTGATGTCTTCCACTTTTCTGAGTTGAATAATCTGACAGCTGACTCCTGTTCCACATGCTATATCACAGCACGCCCAATGATTCTTTACAATGACTTGTCAATACTACATGGTCAAACAACTTTTACACTTGATAAACTCAACAAACATGACATTTACAAATAGAAGCACAAATTATTGTACTGTAGCTGTACTGGTTGGAGCTCTGTTTTCCTCATAGTAACCCGTAACACTCACAAATCAAGTACTGTAGTGGTACAGGATGGTAGAAATTGTAGTACAAAACACAATGCATGTGTTTTTGATGTGTTGTATGTATTAGGGGTGTAGCATACAACTACTATCTCCATCTGTTTATTTCAGAAAAATATATTTTAATCGTATTTGTATAACACTGGAAGTGTCATATACTGTATGTATGGGTTTATGCCAGTGAGATGGCACTAAAACTGGCCAATTATCGACTATCGGCTCATGGCAGTCAGCTCAGACCCAGCACACTATAAAATACCAGCTTGTTTGCCGAGTGCACAATTAACCACCAACTCATTCCCAAACTCTAGTGACAAAAATCCATTAAAATAAACTTGTTGTTTTACACTATCAAAACATTTTTGACAAAACTAAAGCATTCTTATATCCCTGGAACACTGATACTCTCTTCTAGCCATTCATATACTGATATTTGTGGGTGGTGTGTTAAATACATACAGGCAATAATTTCAAATTGGGTTTTCTCTCACAAGAAACAGTCCCAAAACCAGTCACATGTCCAAGTACCATTGACATGCCACCAAATGAAGGCATTTTTGAGTGGCCCAAGTGAAAATACCAATAAATACACGCCTAACTAGTGACTATGTAATACACATCTGAATACAGAGATGAAAACTGAGCAAAACAGTGATCGAGACAGATTGCTCTGGAAGTCTTGGAAGGACAGACAGACAGACGACTACTGAGTAAAAGTGATAATACTGTTTGACAAATGGATCTGTTTGTTTGGTCAAAAGTGGAATGAAAAGTTACAAAAACCCAGATAAGTGTTGGATTGTAAATACCACATCTAAGATCCCTTGCATATTGATTGGTTCTGAGGGTGGAGACAAAGACAGGTACAGAATAAAAAGAAAAGGCTGATCATTAGCTAACAGGGTGTGCAATGGTGGTCATCTTCAAAATCTGCTCAAGGTCACTGACACATGACAGAGGTAGGCATAAAAAGTAATGTAAAAGGTTGGAAAAAATGGGCTTAATTTATGTAATATATATTAGCACCTAAAAGTCTTGCAGGCATTCTGATGAACTACTCATCAAAATGCTTCAGTTGACTGCAGGTAACCTTTGGAGAAAGCTGGCAGGAAAATGTTGCATCACTGCTCTTCTATCGAGCTTATCTGACGTGCAAAGCTGCAGTTAAGATTCCACTCACAGCTCTCTGGCTTTCCAGCATTCGTTGCAGTTTGCAAAGATGCTTATGCATGCATTTCCCAACAAGCTGGAGGGAAACAAACTTTCTGAAAAAAGGCAAGCATGTACTTGAGGCACATCTGAATACTTTTCCTCTGTCATCATAGAACAACACAAAGACAAAGACAATGATGGTTAAAGAATAAAAACAACCACTGCTAGTTCTTTGATAAATAACCTGCTAAATACTTAAACTGGAACATTCAAAGTCTTAGATCATAGAAGGTTTTACAAACAGATATTCAGACTCAAGATCATCTGGATTCACAAGCCTATGAATACATGTAAGTGACAGTAAGGAGAAACACGCCTTTTACTTAATGGAACTTCTGTAGCAGGGTCAGTCAGGCGGTCAGTCTGTCCAACACTTTTGTAAATAATTCAACAAATATTTACCAGACTGCCATGAGTTATGGACATTTATTGACCCCCAGAGGATGATTCCTAATGTTCTTGGTGACTCCTTGACCTTCACCTGCATTACTACCATCAGGCCAATATCTCTAAAACTAATGGGAAGATTGCCATAAAATGCCCCGAAGAGTTCACTATGTTTGATTTAAATTACCCCAAAGCAAACATGTAACTTTTAGCCTCGTATTTTACACGGTGAAATTGCATATTTACTATGAGGTATTGAGGTTTTTGTGCTGGTAAAATAACTGAGAAGCTGCAACACTAACAATTGCATGATTGGGCTCATTCAACCCTGGATGTTTTAAGAAAACTGTATACAGTGTGCCAAGTTGGAACTCCAGCCATTCAAATTAAACTTGCTCACCAGGTGCATATGCCAAACATGTTTTTCAGACTGAATTGCCAGTTTGTTTCACTTCATTAACCATTTTTAACCATTTTTAATTGCTAAATAGAACGATTATACATAGGTCTGGAAATAGCGCATTAGTGCCAGCTGACTTCCTGCTGATTGCCATGAATGACATGAAAATAATTTACTGATACAGCTTTTTATTGAATCTCATGACTTAAATTCTGATAATATAAGAATCATTGTCAGTGTTTGTGACTCTCAGAAAGTTTTTCATTGTTTTAAGTCTTTTTCATTGTTATTAATGTGTATATTGTGCTTACATGGGATATGTATTTTGAGTGCCTAGTATCTTCAATATTGGACGAATCAGCACCATGATTTATGTCCAATGCCAATGTTCAGTGTCAATGCAGGAAGCAGTGTGTCCTTTATGTAGAAAGGAGGAATGTAAGGGTGTGGAGGTCGGGGTGGTGTATAGGTGTGTAGTGTCCATGCAGGCCACCTGAGTTTGCATCTTGTAGTTACCATGAGTAGATACTGTAGGAATATTGGGCCCAGCATAAAACAGAACAAACTAAAATCTTGGAGAACCGAACAGATTTCATTCAAAAACAACAGCACAATATGAAATTGTTTCTTTTTTTGTGTTCGACTCCATCTAGTTCACTTGAATTCCTAACCCAACCCCAAAATAGGGGAAACTGTCCATCCTGGCTTCCAAGTGATGGTAACGGTGAATATGGTTGAGAAATGTAGACAATGGATTTGATGATGATGGTGGCAAAGATCCGATGCATGGTGGGAGGATGATGGTGATTATGAAGGTGAAGACTGGGAGGCAGTGGAATAGTGATGCCTCAAGCAGCAAACAGTTCTGTTCTGAAGTACAGCCTCAAAAAAACAGCCTGCACAAGATGTGCAGAACAATCATTCATGTGTCTCTTTTACACAGTTCACCTGCTCCTTTTTTCCTCAACATACAGTTCTTAATATTCAGTCCAATATCCTTTCAAAACACATTAATCTCATTAAAATTACATTTTAACAACAATCCACTTACACAAATTAAATGTGAAACTGCCCATAGTTCACAAATGAGCTTACAAATAAACAGCAATTACTACAAGGGACCGAAAATATTATGCAGTGTCACCTGTTACTCACTTGTAGCTTAATGTTAGTTAGTTTATCACTAACCTATACTCTTCCATCACCCTGGAATTCAACAGAATAAAGAGAAAACAGATTATTCAGTCATCCCTCCCAGTCAGGTAAATCATGGTTTTAGCTTATTTAACAACGGTGAGGTAACAAATACTAACCACAACCACAGTGCTAAATTGCCATTTTAGCTAGCATCTAACACATACAGTTTCTAAAAGTCTCTTTTGTTTTGGTAATGTTAATTTCATACTTTTATCACTCTTTAGGTGCTTAAGCTGCTCATCTCTCTGAGTGACTGTATCGTGCAATTCGGGGCATTACCCATTGTGTGTAGAGTTAAATGTTTGATTCCATCCACACTGACCAACTCCCCCAGCCTTTCTTTCCTGCTTGTTTGTAGGGGTTTTTTTGGTAAACAAAAGCAAAGGTTGGATGCCTTCACATAGTATACACAATTATCAAATTATTGCTTATTTCATACCTTTCAAATTGTCATGCCTTTTATGTCCATGCTTATTTGATTTTATTTGACTTATAGACACCTTAGTTTGTTATTGAAAATATCAATAATAGAAATATGCAGCAACTAAGTGAAGTTTATCACTGCCCCTCCTGCACATATAAGACTGCACAACATATATTTGACAACCACGTCCAAAATATATATTTTTTTGCTGCAGATAAATATGAGTAGCTTGTATCAAAGTTTTCAAGTTATCAAAGAGATGTATAGCACAAATAACCACTGAATGAATGCTGAAGCACAAAGTGTTAGAACGCTCCCGTTGTGCCAGTACCACTTTATATAATATTTCTTACGATCTTCAAAAATGCTACTTTTGTATGTTTTTATGTTCAACGTCAGCTTCAGGTGGACCTAAATAAAAATAAAAACAGGAAGGAAATGGGAAGGGCTCAATGTGGGCGGAGTCAAACGCTCATATCCGTCTGGTGCTTTTTATAATGACTGCTCAGACTACCTGGGCTACACTTCCTTGCAGGGTTGAAGAATGCATTATTTCAGTATTCCAATATTACAAGTTCAGCAGCAAAAACTGTTGTTTTTGATCTGCTTTCCTGACATTTACAAGATGTGACTTCAACAGTCCAGTCTTATTCAATTGCATTCAAATCAACTCAACTGCAGCAGTAGTTGTCTGTAGTCTTAGTAACTACTCCATAGACTTTAAAGATTGCAGGGACGCAAAATGTTGCGACCATGACAGTAATTTGTAACGGGCATAGTTTTTCACTTGTTTCCTTCGCCTGTGAATCTCTATAATATTGAGAATGACTGTCAGGGCTCCAGATCGAATATCTGTTTACAGTTACATACAAGCGTCCCGCCCTGTGTAGTGCAGCAACAGAGCACTGAGTAATAAGAGAGACGAATTAGCCACTTACCCAGCCACTGGAACTGTTAGTGGCCAATAATAAACTGGAGATGACATCACCTCTCATGAGGAACATGAATAACTGCTTCCTCATAAAGCTGGGAACACGGAATAAGAAGGACAACCTGTGTGTTGGAAGCGGGTGGGGGTTACAGTCCCGTTGGGGATGAAGACTTTCTAGGAGACTATTATTAGAAACAGCTGTTCCCCTCAGCACCCGCTTCACCATCATCGCTGTGGCACCTCTGTTTCGGCAGCAGAGCGATAGCCTTAACGTGAGCTGAATACTGTTATGCAAATGAGCTGTGCTAAAGCACAGTTGCAGGGAGAGTCTACGTATCTACCTCTCTCTGTCCATATTTTACAGCAGCAAACAAAAAAGCTGCACAGCACAACATGGACACCTATGCCATGCTAACCCCACTGCAGTGTGCTTCTGCCTGACCTAATTCTTCCCTACCCACAGCCATCCATAGGTGCAGCCTGAAAGACATAAGAAAGGGGGTGGGTTAGTGCAGTCCTTCTGCAGCCTACTTCAACTGATCTGAGAAAGACTGAAACTGCAGGTAGCCACTGATTGGGATACTTTGATCCCTTGAATTCATGTGGTTATTGAGCAAGAACATGCATGTTAATTTGCATGTGTGCCTGCAGAGGCTCAAATGACTGTCAAAGATGTCTCTCGTAGTGACAAACCCACCAGCCCTGCGGTTCCTCTCAGCTGTATGGAGCTTTTTAGTCACATTTAGCCAAAATTGTTTGGTTTTGCAGCCTACACTTTTCTGTTTTTGTTCAATCTCAGCGCTCTCATCAACCTCATTTCCAGCAGCAGGCAGCTGTTTTCACTGAGATATGATAAACCCACTTTACCACCCTACCTTTTCTCCTCAGGAGTAGGTGGAGCCCAAACCAGAACTAAAAGGAGAGTGAATATTCAAATTACATTAAACACGATTCCAAATTAATCCTAATGTTGACTGCAGCTGTGACTGCAGCCTAGGTGGTAGAGAAAGTTGGCTGTTAATCATAGGGTTGGTGGATTGATCCCCAGCTGCTTCTGTCCACATGTTGAAGTGTCACTGAATGCGTTTACATGGACATTACTACTCTAGTTTTGATTGCTTTTTTGAGTAACTGTTACGACAATGCAGGATTGAACCCAAATGCAGACGAAGCAGGCAGGCAGAATGATTTTAGTGATTTATTGATAAAGAAAGGTTTACAAACATGCACTGGTAGGTAGGTAGGCAGGCAGGTCCAGATTAAGGTTTGGGTTCAGGTAGCAGAAACTTGCAAGCAATAACACAAGGCAAGAAAGCAATATTGCAACTTGGACAATCTGGCAAAGGAACAAAGGATCTGGGCCGGTATATATACAGAGGGAATGTGGTGCAGGTGGGAAGATGGGCGGGGAAGCTCAGGTGAGGGGAATGAGGTGATTGCAGGGCAGATGGGAATGGCAGGATCTGGAATGAAAGGATAAAAGTCAGAGGGCATCTGGTGGACAGGTAAAGAATAACACTGAAGGGGCCTGGGAAAGTGGATGAGGACAGGGACAGAGCAGCGGACACTGTGACAGTATCTCTGTTGGGATGTTATGTGCATGTAAACATCACGGATACTCTGTCCAAGTTTTTGATCACTACCTGCCACGTGCACAGGTATATTGTAATTTAGTCAGCAAAACGAAGAATATGATGATCTAATATAGAGGATACGTTTTATTGTTGCTTTCATCTTCCATTGCTGCTGATCAGATGATGAAGCAGAGTGGTAAATGCTCTGGTAAGCCAACCAACCTAGGTTCATACTCAATTGCTGAGGTAGTTTTACAGAAAAGACAGAGAATGGCTGAGATGTTAAAAAAACAAAAAAACAAAAGACACCTGGATCTACACAATGTACTGTCAGTATCTCAACATGGATGCACCAGTGACACATATCACTGATTGACTATTTGTATGTTAGTGTTCTTACGATCAATGTAAACAAATCCTTGAGCAGAACACTAAACCCCAGATTTCTCCAAATGAATGTATAGGCAAAAATGCAAGTCACTTTTGACCAAAGCATCTGTAAAATGTAACGTAATATGATGTGAATCAAGCCTTGAGTTAACCAGAGTTGTCACAATTAAACAGAGGTCTTATTTCTCTTACAATTGGTTGTGTACTGCATGTCAGGTCTCAGTTTCAGGAAGAATTCCCTGCTTCCTGAAACTGAGGTTTCCTCCATCAAGTCCATTATACCATGGCCACTTATTAATGGAAAAAGGTAGACTGTGTTTAAGCTGTCTAACCCTGTCTTTGTAGTCATTTTAAGCATGGTTAAGTTAGCTTCAACAATCTGCTTTACCTGACAATTTGACATGATTCATCAGTATTGTTGCTATGGTTGAACGTACCCCGAAGATGCCTTACGTAGAGACCAGCGTCTTGAGCCGAGTTGCCGCTTGGGGACGAGCACACCCGAGGAGGCCCGAAAGCTCCAGAACGGGCCCACAGGAGAAACGTCTCCCTCCTCCCTTCCGGAGAGACGTCTGCCCTGGCTATCTGAACCATCAGGTGAAACTTTACTTTCCTGTGATATTGGGGTTGATGCTATAGATTACCTAAAGTAATTTAGCGTTAGATCAGGAATAGGATCTTCCTTCAATAATCATGATAAGTAACGTAAAATATTTCACTCTGCTTCCTAATAACCTCTCAGCTGCTGAACAATGCATTAAGGTGATTTCACTGGTCAGTGTTAAAGCTATCCACTTAGTGATCCCCTGTGTTTACATGAGTTAACACAACTTGCCAACTAATCATTCACTGCGTCATCCGGTATACAATGGTCTTCATTTCATGTATTAATTGTCTGTCATTGTATTCAGAATTTCATTATACGTTTATTACTTGTTCATCGCTGTGTATTCATTTGAGTTGATTCTTAGTTCTTTCTAAGCTTATTTAGTTTATTTGATTCATTTATAAATCTTATTGTGTATGGTTATGACATTACTTTGGTCCCGCCCGTATTCATTGGATTCATTTTTGGTTGCATTTATTCATTTATTGTCTGTCTGGTAGTTATAGCTGTATGTGTAGTTAGTAATTTAATAAACTTTCATTCATAAAGAACTTGATCACTATGTGGTTTGTGTGTATTAAGTATTAAGGTCACTGTACACGAGTCAAGAGCTCTGTAGCAACCTTTAGACTGAAACTGAATTGGCTATCTTTTTCCCTTTTTCAAGGGTTGTGCCCCGAGGTGAATTTAACGTTAGTTAAATTCTGTTAATATAAATATTGATTATTTCTGATAGCCGAAGTTGAGTGTCATAGCTCTACTTCAATTTACACACATGCGTATTAAGACCCAGGTATTTGATACTAATGTGTAAGACTAATATCGCTACAGGATGTACACATTTCCAGTATAATAATATAATGGATAACTTGAAAATCCACAATAAAACAGATGCAAGACCAAGCAGGCCTTATACTGTTGCCGAACCAACCAGCATGCTCCCACCCCTCCCCTTGTTTCCATGCCAACCCCAGCATGCACTTGCTTACAGGTAGAAAGTGACAATTCAGTACAAGTCAAGGTTCTGGCAGGAGTGAACATAAGAACTGATGTCAGAGCCGATATTTTCCATTTGCTGTAATAGCAAAACACCTGCTGTGACATCTCTCAGTGTAGCCTGGCATCGACCGACCAGTTCGCAAATGCAAATTATTCTGGAGCCTCTCGGTTCATTTTCGATTTCCAAGGGGTGTTATCAATGGGTGCAGACCAAAATGCCTCTGGACACAATAAGATGGACCTACAACAAAAAGAAAGATCGCATTGAGTGAAAGTGGAACAGTGAGTGAGAGTGGAACAGAGGCTAGACAGGAAATTACGTCACGACTTTGGCTCTCTATTGCTGTGTCTCAATTTGGATACTTCCGTTAGTACACGTAGTAGGCTACACTGTGTATAGTATGTACTTACTTGCGTAGTGCGTGAATTTTGACAGGGTAGTGTACTCTCAAATCAAACATGGCTGTTGTGTATTTACCAGAAATGACATTTGACCGCTTCTTCTTTTTTTTCCCGAATTGCAACTGAACGGAGCATTATCGCCAACATTTGATCGCCACTGTCGCCCGCCAAAATCTCTGCCGGCTTGTTTTCTAACTTAACTTCCATCCATTTTTATTAAAAATGAGCGCGCTTTTTCATAGGCTGCCATTTTCAAAGGTTGGTGGTCCTTCCCCTTCCGCTACATAACCAAGATGGTGACCATTGAGGGTGAGATGTGTGCAGCGTTCCACACTTAACTTTTTGACCGTCATGAGTACACCATCCAGATACTCTTAGTGCACTGCATTACATACTTGTCAGTGTGAACGCACTTATGCACTTAAATTAGCAAGTGTATGTACAGAAGAATGCAACTTGAGACAGCTTATAGCTCTCCAAGCTAGCTTCTCTTTGCTAACTCCTAACTGGCAGTCACTAACCAGACAGTGAGTTCACACGAAGTTTAAGATATATATTATATAGATATATAGACATATTTGTACCATTCAGTCACATAACTGTCTGCAGACCATTCTTTTCCGCAGTACAGGAGGGGTATTTAAATCTGGTTGGTGCAGCACAGCTAACAGGCTACGACAGCTTCCTCTATTTTGGACTCTCGCTCTTTGCTCCCTCAAAGATCAGCACTGTCAAGATAGTTTGCTGTTGGTCAATGGCCTTACTTCTATGGAAGTATATTGACTGCAAAAGATTTGAGCTAGCACAAAAGACATTTGAGCGCTACTCAGTCTGCAAGTCAACCTTTGAGAGTGCACATGCACTGATTTGTAAGAGCAGAATTAGATTTGTGCGTGAGCCAGGACAGAATTGTGAGCGTAACAGAAGATTTGAGCATGCACGAGGAATGTAACTACATTTTAACCAGCAGTAGGGATTCTAACGCTCACCTTTGGCAGTTTGAATCCCCTGAGTGCAAACGCAAATAAAGAGTGCGTTCAAAATTGCATACTAAAGTACTACATATGCAATCAGTATGCACTGCATACTAAATTAACCATTAAGTACGCCATTACAAGACTGACATATTGTTCACACTTAAATACTCAAGAAGTACGTCTTCTCTGCATCACATTACCAGTCCCAGCTACTGTTAAATGAAAATCATTTACCACAAATGTGAATCAATGTAACCTCTACCACAAAATTTTCCAGTATAATCGTAAAGGCAAATTAAAATGATTAATTCTTAAATTATTGAATATTTTACTGTTAAATTTTTTTTCTACATTACATTATACAGTATATGTGAGCTCCTGCGTTTTTTCCTCTTAATTGTAGGCTACCTTAATGTCCTGGGTAGCTTCCGTTTCATCGTCACTCTCCATCTTTCATATTTATTTTGCACATTGCACAGCCTGAAGAGACGCAATGCGTCTTGGGGCAGTGGTGCATGTCCAGTAAGCTCACGTCACATACTCAGAAATTCTTGCTAATCCAGTATACTGTAATGGTCCTGGAAGAGACCCAAGCGCAAAGACCACACAGCAAACAGTAGCAAGTTCCGAGGGCAAAGTCTTTACTCCGAAACTCACAAGTGAATCCAATTCAATCTGAGTACAGGCAAAGGTGCAGACGTGGAGCAGGCAAAGGCAGTAGTCAAAAACAGGCAAAAGGTCAAAACACGAAACAAGATCATACATGAGAGTACGCTGGAAAGCCTGACGAAAAAGCAAAGACAATCTGGCAACAAGACAAAAGAAACCCTGAGCTACATATACAGATGGGCTAATGAATAACAGGTGAGTAATTGAACACAGGTGAATCAATCAATACTGGAGGGAAAACAAAGACAGGAAGTAAAGCAAAACACAATGAGCAAAAACAGTCCTTCAAAGTAAAATCAGAACTCACAAAAAGGAACTGACAATTATGACATATACATCCTGGTATTTCTTGTGTACACAAACTCAACATACTATGCGGTTGGAATGCACTACATACCCAATTTTACATCATACTTATACTATGAATAGTATGTTAGTATGCAATTTTGAACACAGCCTGAGAGTGTCACCTGTTTAATTGACCTGGAAGTGGAGGGCCATCCTGTTAACCCTTGTTTCTACTTTCAAAATAAAGGCTGGGCCACTGGTGTTTTTTAACCTCCAGATAGAGACAAATAGCAGTATTTGGTGTATTATCTCAAAAATCACAATGCGTTAAATACTAAATCTAAATCACATTCAATTTGTTGGCAAATTATCTAGTTTTAAGCCTTTATGGTAGAGTGATTTTGATAGTCAAATTCATTTAAAAGTAGTTACCGGCTTTATTACAACTTGGGTTTTATTTTTATAGTTTTGGCCATCATTTATATCAATTATGATCAAATTGTAGGTCTACTCACCAAAGTAATTTGTGAGATTTGGGTGCACAGAGACATTGCTTACTATAAGTTTGACGGGGCAAGAAACACATGTAGCTGACCTTTATTTTCTCTTTGATGTAAAACTGACTAACCTGGGGCTTTGTTTACAGCCTGTCTGATTATCTGACCGCTTGTGTTTCTTGACCTGTTAGACTTCTTTTTAGTGTTGTCTCTGTGTTCACAGATCTCAGAAATTAAGTTTGCTGAGTAGTGTTATTACCCTTAATGTTAAATCTCCATCAATTGCTCTCCAAGCAACCATTTCTCCAGACAAGAACGTAATTATTGGACAATTTTGCAAAACCCTTGATTACATTCAATGACAACATTTTAAAAATTCTTTCTTTATACAATATCTGCAGATGACAACTATGGTATGGGGGATAGGGAAAGGTTATGGCAGCTATGGTTAGGCAACTAAAATACTTGGTTAAAGTTTGGGAAAGATACAGTAGTCCTGTGACAGAACGGGAACTCCAGTCTCCCCACATGAAAACACCTTGGAGGAGCTGTAAGGTTTTGCAGATCCCCATTGTGTGATTTGCATACAGAACAGGATAACATTTATCGTTAAACCCACATGCTCATGTTTCAACCACAGCCTTATGTTGTCCACAGAATAATATTTCACTGCCGCCCAGCTGGATGACCTCCCTGCCCAGCTCAGGTCAGTCCTGATCTTCATCTCGCTTCTCAGATATGCCACCTCGGACCATGTGATCAAATGGAGCTCCATTAACCTCCTGTCTAATAGCTCTGTCTGTCTGGACAGGCTAAAGAGTGAAAGTCAGAGCTGTTAAAAGGCTCAGGCAAACCTAGCTACTCCCAGATGGAAGACTAAATGCTGGCTGGCACATTTCAAGCTGTAACCAAAATCTGTAGTGTTATTTAGACAAAGGCTTTGCTCTTTGTTTTGAGCAACTTCGGCCAGGCTGCTGTAGTTTTGTTTTACTAAAGTAAGGCAAAACACTGCAGCTCCTCTATGGTAGTTTATACCAAGGAGATTCCTGCACATTAATTAAAGCATGTGTGAAATGAAAGCTTTTACATGTGAAATATTATAAATCACATAAGTGCCAATATCATGTGATAACGTAAGTAGTAAAACAAAGTCACTTTTTTGTGTGCACGTGAATGTGTACATGTGTGAGACACACTTTTTCTGGAAAGAAATGTTCCAGTGAAACTTTTCAAATACTGCAAATAGCTCAAATACAATTCCATGCTCCTGTATTGTGCTGGGGCGGAGGCAGAAATCTCAGAGACAGAAAAATCTGGAGAAATAAAAGTTTCAGTTATAAGCAGTTATTGAATTACAGGCCTCTATGAAGTTAAACTGCCCATACTAATGGAGCATTAGAGCTGTGTGACCCCTGTTGATCCCAGATCTGAATGAGCTGTTGGAAAGCAGGACACATCCTGACACTTCTCATAAATCGTAATCCTGAGGTGGTGCCGGACACATCACTCTGCCAGGCCGATCAATAACAGCTGTTGGGAGGACATACACTGATAACACATGACTCTTTCTAAATTCACAGTCCTGTGAAAAACACAGTCCTGCGGGAAGGTTTCTTTTGTCTGTTCTTTTTTGCAGTAGTAAAGTCAGTAAAATTTTAAAATTCAAATAGATCATCACATATTCTAAATAAAGATACATTATGTTGCTTAAGCCTTGTCAGGTTCCAAATGTATACTGCCAGATTAAATGTCATCAGTCTAATTTTCTCATATTGGCCAATAAGGGCTCATTAGAGAGCAGTAATAGCAAGTCTGTAGATGCAGAACCACTCCAAAGCATTCACAGGCTAGTTACTAGCTGCTATTAAGATGGATTAAATTACTGCTAATAGACAAAGCTACCCAATCCATTGACTACTATGTAATCTTATTAGTTGGCTGTCAGTGTAATGCACAGGTAGATGCTGATGGGACTGAAGGCAATGTGCACATTTTCATTAACAGCTGATGAGCTGCTTATTGCTTGTGTGCTGATGCTGTTGATTGATTTTGTCAGCAGCATGCTTTCTACAGCCTCAGGAACAGTGTTTCCTATCACAAGATGTGTCATTAAAACACACAGCACTAATAGAACTCATGCAGAGACGTGCTCAAAAATCACCAAGGTACAGTACACTGCAACAATGAGTCAGACCAATTCATTGTGATTGCCATGATAACAAATCCGCTTTTCCTCATCAGCAACAAAACACAACTCAAACTATTCTGCTAGAATTCAGCTACAAGCAGGGTCCAAAGCAGTCTTGGATGTGGGCAAGGTGGAGCTGCAGAAAGGAGACTAATATCCAGTACAACCAGTTGACCCGTTCATTCTGGTGTGGAGAGGCCCAAAGGCACCAGGGTGGAGTGACCTGATAATTTTCTCTAAAGCACCAGGGTTCCCGAATTCTCCCTCATGTTGAAGTGTGAGAGAAATCCCACCCTGAAGTTGGCTATTTTTAGTTAGGCTGCACAAATATGAAAGCTGTGTCCAAAATCACTCCCCCCTTCACTCATTCACTGCCCCCTATATAACAGACACTTTGCATTGTGGGATTGTTAGCAGGAAGTAGTGTACAGGCCGGGAATACTACTTTTAATTTTCCATTGTGGGAATTTCTAAGGCAATATATATAGCATACATTTCACAGTACATACATTTACAGTGAGATAGCCAAGAATTAGCTTTGTGCGCTGGTGAACTACAAATTTCAACATGAAAAAACAGACCGCCCCTTTCTGACCAAAAACATGGATCTCATAGGATACTATTCAAAGCAAACAATTTGTAATGATTCACTGTGAAATCAATCCATCTCCACATGAGCTGTGTTGCATACTGAGCAGAGAACCCCTTACATTTGCAGGGAATGCTGGGATAGCAAATGGTGGAACCCCAGCTGCACTGCCAGTGTTTGACATTCACAAGACAAATAACAATGTATCTCCTGACATGAATACATGCAATGGTCCCTTTTAGCAGAGAGCACTGTGCATCACCCAGGCAGAAACAATGCCACAGCCGATCAGTCTGCATGCTGGGAGAAGGAGCCGGACCTCAGCAAGCGAGCAGCAAAACCTCATGTCGCATCACTGTCGCATTACCTCACCAGCTGCTCTAGCTTCTGACAGCACAGCATGTCTGATGACTAAGGCCAGTACGGGCCTGACAATGATCTGAAATCTCCCTGTAATCTGTTCACAAACTGCCAAGTTCAGTAGAGCTTCATAAGCATGCAGGCCCTGTCTGCCAGCCTCGCGTCAATGTCAGGGACAAGGTCGCTTGATTTGTCCCAATGTGACATGAGAAATGTCCTCAGGGAAATCTGAAGGAGGCCGTTTGTTCCACCTGACTCTTTGTCCAATAAGTAGAACGCTAACACTCACAGGGATAAGTGAAGTTGAAATGAATGGCTGCATTTGAATGAAATTTGCTGTGGATATTCATTGTCTCCAGAGGATGAATTCTCTTGTTTTCAGTGACCCCCTGGCCTTTCCCTTAAAGCCAACATAACCTCTAGTGCCACAATTTCTACTGCACTCAAGAATTATCAGTGTGGATTGCCATGAAACATACTGAGGTCACTCATGCTCCCAGAGTATGAACCCTTTCCATTTTAACCACTCCATGAGCTTTCCTCTAATTCTACCCTCAGGCCAAACTTTTCAACAGGCAGATTGCCATGACATTTACTGAGTAAGTAGTAAGTAAGTAAATTTATGTGTGAAATTAGGCGGGGTTTGACTACTTCCATCATTTTTCATGTGTACAACTGAGTAGTAATTAAGTAATTATGCATCAACCTTTCAGTCCTCCTATTTTTTTTGCCCCTTGCCATAAACTCCGAATATTTAGCTCTCTTTGTCCTGGGAGAACAACGTCCTGTTTTGTTCCCTAACAATAAATCATTTTTACAGATTCCTTGCTATAACTAACCCAGTGGTACACCGACTCCATTTACATGTTATATGGACTTACTGGTCATTGTTCTAGTCATGAAAAAGTTTTCAATTTCCCCCCTTAAAATTAGATAAATAACCTTATTCTACACTGATAGCATCATACTATATATAAACTGTATCAGCTTATTGAAACACTCTATGATGTTTACACGGAGTGAAATATTCAAACCCATGTTTTTTTATTGCTATTGGATCTCCACTAGAATTTAAAATAATGTTCTTGGGTTTTGAAATAAGTTTGGCTGCACACCATGAGTCTGTAATGACTGGCTCATGATCATAAAGGTTTAAGGGGATAAAACATTAATTTGCATATACAGTATATGTTTGTATTATTAGGAGGCTAAATTGTTAATTTAAAATCCAGTGTATCTTATACAAACACAGGATATTACTGCTAAAAACTGAGAGGTGTGAACAGTGTATATGCTGAGGCAAGGTCAGGCAAGTAAACCTACATGATGATTTTAACACTCTTGTTCTCTTATATGCACCTATTGAATTAGTATTAAACGAGTTGACTGGTCAGACCTTGTGGTACAACTTTGTCACTAATTTGGCTTCAGTGCAACTGGATGATTATGTTACCCTGCTGACTGCACAGGGATGATGGAGAGTGATGGTAAGGTTATGACTAGGCTGGGTGAAATACCTTCAGGCCTGAGGTCCAAGCAGTAATATAATGCTTCATATATTCTGTCTGCTATATATTAGACAAACATGAAAACATCCTTTGTCACTGCGCCTTCAATTTTATGTAGTATCTCCAAAACTCTAAACTTTAAGGAACATTAAATAAACACATTTCCAGTTTTCAGCCTTGTTTCCATGTATTAGTCATAAAGCAGACATAACCACTTCCTGCCAGTGTTCGCTGTGGCCAGTTGTAGCAGCCACGTTAACTTTGGGCATCCACTGACATACTTTGAATTTTGGCTGATATAAGTTTGGTTCTCTCCTCTCTGTCTGCAGGCAGCCTCGGGGACACCACAAAAGCTTCAGCTTTTAGAGTTCCAGATAGCTAAAATGCCTTTCATGAGGTCCACTGCTGAGGAAATGCAACAAAGAGGGGCAGAGGATCAGGCTACATCTGCTTTGGCCTGGCAGCAGCTCCACTAGAACCACAGAGTCTGATGCTGAGTGTTTGTGTGTGTCTTCAAAGAAAAATTACATGAAAAAAACAATGGAACAGGAAGAGGACAGCTGATTAATGAGTATGCTATGCTTGTATGACCAAGCAAGCCAAATCTCACTGTCAGTTTGTACAAAAAAGTGTGAACCAGGTAGACTCAACTATTATGTTTTTTAAATATTAAAATCAGTGGAAAACAAAAATTTCTTTCAGTAGGCAATGAGATAAGGAGCTTCCTGTCTTTCAGCTAAACAAACATCCACACTGCGACTGTTTCCAAATCTGACACCCTCTTACATGTAACACAGACTGGATGTTTTCTAATCAGAATTTTTTTTTTCTTCTTAATAATTTAGGATTATGTTCAATGAAAACCTTTTTAAAATTCTTGCATTCTACAATATGTGCGCCTTGATGGATAAAGTAAAGAAAAGATTATGGTAAATAAACTATGGTTAGGGTAGGGTCAGGGTTAGGCAATAAAATGTGGTTAAGTTTAGACAAAAAAATTGGTTATGGTTAGTAAAAAAAAACACTACCCCGACCACCCAACCCTTACTTTCTGCCTTGTTACATAAACGGCACAGCTCTTCATGCATTGGCACTGAACGTTGGCAGTGGACGTAAATGGTGAGGTGGGAAATTGTTGGAATTCCTAGGGATACTGGGGACCTTTGAGCGTGGTTCCAAATCTGTTTAACGACAATTTGAGCTTAAATTGGTATGGGATATGGAGCTCATGAAAATGCCTCTGGGATCCCCTTACTGTGCAATGGTAGTCCTACAGTACAATGTACTTTACTGCACAAGGCACAAATAATGTCAACTGTTGTTGACAGGGTTTCGGGAAGTATATAAATACACCTAACTCACTAAAACTGCATGATTTTTGAAAGGGATTCGGGGACTTTCTCCCTGTGTGACAAAGGAGTATCTTGGTGTTGCCGTTTTTGTGTGTATTTTTTATAGCCATCACACAATAACAGGGACGATATGTGCCTCTCCAAATGAATTACGCAGCAGTAACTTCTTCTCAGTTGAAAATTCTTTATTTAGTGTGCCTCATGTGCTATGCACAAGGTTATTATTTGTTCGGCTTTAATTGTGAATGCTGATTCAGCAACATCATATTCATACCTTTCAGAAATATTTTTAATGATATTTTAATATAAACATTTTCTGGGAAATTTTCCTCATTCAAATTAATGGACGGAATGTTCAAAATTGACACATTTTCACACTTTTTCAAGCTTTCAACTCTTATCTGCTTATTCATACTTTCAGTTAGAAACTCCATTCAAACTTTCAAATGGTCCACATCTTTCATACATTTTGGGCATTATTCAACTCTCAAATCCCATTAAAACTGAAAAATATTCAACTTTGTTTGAAGTTTAGTTATAACTGAATGAGAAAAACCTTCAAATGCACTGACCTCTTCCCACTCATACATAGCCTACATTCACGTAGAAACCATTAAAACAGTCACAATACTTTACAATACGTTCTCACATTAATTCAACTTTTTAAGTTTCATGCAATTTTCAGACCTTCTCAGAATTTTACATTAGTGTGTATGGGACGAAATGTTTGGAGCCAGAATGGGTGACACCATTGTTAGAGTGCAGAGGAGCTGTAAACTTACTCTTATGCCCACAATTTTCACTCTTCATACATCATTTTACATCAAAACATAGGAAGAGTTGTGCTGGTCAAAAACATGTAACTATGGAATCAAACAGACTTACACATTTGGCAGTTTGAGTCTCCAAGTGACAGGAGTGCCAAGCATCTGCCCCATAGACTTCATTGTTAACTGAGACCAGAAAGTTGGGGAGGAAAGCAGAAAAAGGAACCTTTCTAACTTGCTGTAATTCTCACATTTTTTTACACCACAAACATAAAATCTACATCAAGTCGTTCTGCGGACTCTTTTGTCTCTCAGAATATCAAAATGTAGGCAATAGGACTTAGAACTTTGAGTTACAAGCAGGAGTTAGAGATTAAACTGAAGCGCCCTCTCAAAGTTTTTGCTTATGAACTGTTGTTTGCCTATGTATAGAAAGAGAGAGAGTGTGTGTGTGTGTGTGTGTGTGTTTGTGTATGTGTGTATCTAGCCTCATTCCACTCCCCAAGGTGGACCCAATCACCATAGTAACAGGTGACCCAGCAGTCACTAGGCAGAATTGGACAAAGCTGACTGTGATTAGCTAATTAGACTACTTTACTCTCAGGCTGTATTCGAAACCGCCTACTATACTAGCAGTATGTACTGATTTGGCCAAAATTTAGCATGTAGTATGCAGTTTACAAATAAAAGCAAAATCTGCAGTATGCCAAAAATACACAGATGTCGTACTGATTCTGAAAAGATCTCCAGTATGCATCAGACCAGTCTACCTCGCCTACTGTGTCCCACAATGGTGGTTTGCCATTAATGCTAAGTAAACTTTCACTTATTTCTCCAAAATCTGTTTCTGAACAAATTTGAGGTGAGAAATAAACAATCTACTTCCTGAATCTTCACTCATATTAGATCTACTAATATACCTAATTTAAAAGGTGGTTCCAACTTTCGTAAGGCAAGGACACTACTGATCCGACTGCTAGCCTATTAGCTTACTACTATGCTTTCCCATAGAGTTTAGCGAGTTAGCTAACATTAGCTTGCAGTTTACTGCATACAGCCATTGTTAATTAACCTAACCTGCATGTCTTTGGATGGTGGGGAAACTGGAGTTCCCGGAGAGAACCCACACGGACATGGGGAGAACATGCAAACTCCACACCAAGAACCCTCTTGCTGTGAGGCGACAGTGCTAACCACTGTTCCACCATGCCGCCCTCTTTTGTTGCCATTATTACTATTGTTTACTTCCGCTTCTAGGCCATTTTATCCTGGCATACGCATACCACACGCTCAGAATTTCTTGAGAAATTTTCGAGTTTGTAATTATTAATTATTAAATTATTAATCATCCTGTTGCTGTGTGTCCAAGCTCCAATCTATTTGATGCATTTACATTTGGTTTTTGGGACTGTGCTTCACAGAGGTGAACTTTTATTACTCCTCCATGGCTAGGGGGATCCATGGCATGATAACATGAACACAGCAATCGCACTCAGGTACAGACCAAAACAACCGCACCAAGGCTCTTTAGAAGAGGTGGTCTCTGTCCAGTTCCAAACAAACTCTGGAGCGGTTTGTTTGTGGTGGGAACGTGATCCGCGGTATACTCCGCAAGTTTGAGCTAAATGGCTCCTGTAGCCAGTTGAGCTTTGCATTCTGGGATGCGGCAGAGCACACAAACTGTTTCTAGTAGTAGCAGCTAGCCGGAGAACGAACCAGCAATGTTTCTCTCACAGAAATATGCACTAGTCCAGAACACTGTATTTACTTTCTTCTTCTTCTTTGGTTTTACTGGTGGACTACAAACCAACGTCAATGGTGCACTAGAGTGTGTAAAATCCTCAGACATGTCTGACCAATAAGCGGAGTGAATGTTCTCACATGGGTTGTACTGATGCATTTTGGTTCGCTTGGATTTTTCTCTGTGTAAAAAGAAACTGAACCAAGGGGAAAACGCTCCAAGTTTACAAACTCATCAACTGATTTGGACCAGAGCAAACCAACTATAGGTGTGAAAACGCCCTAATTCAACTTAAGAAACACAACATACCCTGTGTGTATGAGAAAGGTCTTCTGAAGAGGAAATGAGTGAGAGGAGCATGGCAGAGTCTGTTTTTCAGTTAAATCATGTTTTACTGTGTATGATAAAGGTGCAATGAGATTCACTGAGATTGTGTGATGGTGATGGAAACACATTTTCTCCCATCAGAGGTGAGAAAAATGAAGTGTACCCCACCATGGAGAAGTGTGAAGAAAGTTATTTGAGGGATTGCGGTACGTCCTAGCAGATGAGAGGTGCATGAAAAATGGTGGCTGGAAGCTGCAAGAGAGGTGGCAGACAAAGCAGAAACTGAGAGGATCAGCAGTTAAAGAGAGACGAGAGGCGAGTCGAAGATGTCAGCTGATCTCTGCATTGCACCTGACATACAAACACTCTTCAAATGCTTTCACAATCATGCCTCTCTGTATACATAAAGCCTCTTAGAATAATCCTGGTTTATTACAACTTGGGTCTTATTTTTGTAGTTTTGTTATAATTTTCTGAGATCTAGGAACACTGTGACATCACTGCAACAAGGTCTGAGGGGGCTACAAGCATGAGAAGTCAGACGACCAGACAGGTTGTAAATAAACCAACTGTTTATCCAGATTAAACCACTTTATTTGGAGCTAAACCTTAAAGTGAGTGCACATGAAATGTTTCTAATAATCGCACTAATACTTAGTTTTAGTTGTGCAAGTGAAAAATGAAAGTAGATTTTGCCTGTCAATAACACAAGACACTCCTTTTCTATAGACAGCAATCTCGAGAACAAGACAGACTTTTTCATACTTTGGATTTAACTGACATGTTAGCATGATGAGCATCATGACTGTCATTTCTTCCCTTCCAAAGATCTGTCAATCTTGTACTTTACATGCAATTATCCTATCTGAATAAAAGTTGCTATCTGAACTTGCTACCTGAATCTTGAGTCTTACGGCATCAGAGCACTCATGTTTCTTTATCATGCCTGCAGCTAATACCATTTATAATGGCTCTGTTCAAGCAATTAATGCAATGCAATGCAGCTGTTAGGGCTGCATTAATCTGTTTCTTTGGCCACTTTGGGGCAGAACTCTACAACAAGCTGAAAATCATTGATGGCATAAGACACAAGTTTATATGATGACGTGTTAACAAACAGTTGCCTTTTTACACTTAAAGGCAGACACAGAGCCATTTTGAGTCATGTTTGTGTCCACCTAATTCACTCTCCATTTATGTTAGTTTTTGGTCTCACCAACTCATGAGAAAAATATCTGTCTCTTTAGCTGCTAAATGCTCCACTAGCTAACTGTGTCGTTCTGCTGTTTGATGACGGGCTGGTAGTGTCAGAGCTTTTACACTGAAAACAGCTGCCTGCTGCTGGAATCAGGGCTCATGAGAGTAGTGAGACTGAACAAAACAATTGAGTTGTGGGCCTTAAAACCAAAACAATGAGCTGAAAGAGGATAAAACGTTATGTAGAGCCCTGGGGAACTACAGAGTTGGCTATAATTCTCTGTGGGTTTGTCACTATGAATGATCCCTTTCACACTACACATAGTGATTTAATCCATTGTTAATTTGGATATTATAGTGACTCGTGTTTGACAAGTCAAAATATCTACTGTGGTGGAAAATGTCTGTTCAACTTTCAGTCCACATTATTCCCCCTGATCATCTGCAATGGATCTGCACCGCACAAGGGGGTGTGCCCCCCATTTTGGGAACCACTGCTTTTTCACCAAAGGTGGTAAAGAGGCAGAAAATGTGATGTTAATGAGCTTAGGTTTCTCTGTATGGAGCACTCAGTCATTGCTGTTTCAGTGACACTTTCACTATTAAGTTTCAATTTGTCACTTTGTATGTGCAGAACATTTCTCACTGGCACCAAAATTTAATTTAGACTGATAGGGTCTATTTACAATATCTCTAACTACTGTCGTAAAGAGAAAAGGGTGAGCTGAAACATACGCTTTTTAAGGTAGAAATTCTCACTGTTACACTTTCCTGAGGCCACACTTTTAGATTTCTACCTTAAAATTAATACATATCTTACTGCTTGTCATAAGACCATTCAGGCTTCCGGTTTAGTGTGCCAAGAATTTACATCAAACAGAGCAATAACAAGCCCTACCCATCCTTGTTTTCATTAAGTTAAGATGCTAAATCAGACTGGGCACTATGGACCAATCAGTGACCCATAAAGATAGACATGGATAACAGTCCAATCAGATCTGGGCACTGGGCTCCGTCCATTTCCTATCTGAACTTTTGACAGCTCTGAGTCAAGCTACTAAACAATTCATAACCTGGGCTCACAATGACAGCCCATCATTAACTCCACAACCACTATGTGTATTTATAATTCACAATCTGATGTATAGATGATGTATGTATGAGTGCTATGAATGTAAATAATGTAGCAGACTTTGTCCTGATACAGGCTGCAGACTTATATAGCATTATTCAATAAAGCCATTTGCAGACAAAGATTAAAGTCACCAGTGAAAAAGTCGGTAACCTTTGAGATTGCGGCCTACAATCTACTGCATAATTCTTCAATATTTACAGTGTAATTGTTTGTACTAACAGTACTAGTACAGTACGTACCGATACATACATCATACATACATGTACAAGGGAACAAGATGTGAAGTTAGGGAATAAGGAGACAACACAAAGTGGTAACTTAAATAGAATTCATACTGTAGGTATTCTTTAATTAAGGGGTACCTATTTTGTGATTAAGCATGACTATTACTGAGCAACAATGTGGCGTTTGGGAGGAATTTAAAGAGAACTTACACTGTAAGTATTTTTAACTACCGGGTACCCATTCCAGTATGAGCATGACCACCCTTGAGAGCTGCACACAGGGCACAAATGAGCGTTCACCATCGCCATTTACTGATTCCATTTCCATGGAAAAGTTGTTAAGGGATGTTATAGAGATATAGTTTGTATAGTTATTAATGTTATTATATTGTGTTGGTCGGTCTTGGATGCAAGCTGAAATTAAAAGTAGGCCTAATTTACAACATACACAGTAACATATTGGCCTACTGTATGTTGACAATACTCTTTTCCTGGACCTCAGTTTGTTCCTAAGTAAAAACACAAATGTACCCCGTAGTTATTTAGGAACCATGTAGTTAGCCTGTCCTCATTTTGTTATGCTCTGTACCCCTCCAGTGCAGGTAAGTAACTAAGTAGTATATGATAAGATTGATCATTTCTATGTAGAACTCATTACCCCATCTTCCCCCAAACTTCTAGCTTTGTTGCACTGTAATAGTCATGCTGTACCCCATAAAAACAGAATAGTTACCCAATAGTTAAAAATACCTACAGTATAAATTCTCTTAAAGTTTCCAAATTGTTACCTCCTTCTTCCCTAACCTCTCATTTGCTTGTACCTACATGTATGTATCAGTATGTACTGTACTGCTATTCAGTTTTTATTTATATAGCTCCATATCATAACAAAGTTATCACACTACTACACTGTTAGTACACTGTTAGTACAAAAAAAAATTACACTGTAGATTGGGAAGAATTTGCAGTACATTGTGGGCCATAATCTTAAAGCATAATCTAAATCTAAAGTTTACACATGTTGTATGAAATGTGCTATATAAATAAACTTGACTTGACTTGACTAAAGCGTTACCAAGAAACAAGGTGCTGGAAACAGGTTGAAATTATTTTACTGCACTGGCAGATTTTTTTAAAAATGAAAATAAAACTTTTAGTACCGAATAATAGATAAATATGACTTGAGATGGACATAATCCCTCTTTCTTTGGGGAGCATGAATCTGCAGTCCTATGTTTTAGGGTGTAAATGTTAATATTCCAAAAAATAATACATTCTGACATAAACTGTTTGCTGTCGTAGCTTCAAACTAAAGTACTGGTATCACTATCAGCCTTCAACAACCCATATCTGCCACACCTAAACATGTGCTCCTGTTTAAGGAATGTGAGGGATATGAGAAGCAAAGTCACATCCATTGTTTAAAAGGGAAGAACAACTAAGCATAATGCTGGCCTCAATATACAGGTAGCTGCCCTAGCTTCTGAGACACGATTACACAGCAGTTTCAGGCTGTGAAAGAAGATTAAATGACTCCAACACTGTAACAGTTACTCCAATGCTGAATGTTAATGTATTGTACCTTGAATGTGAGTAGCAAGAAAGAAAATACATCCCGCAAGCCAGTGACAAAAGATAATTCACATAGCAATGGTCTTAGTCAACCTACCACAGGAACTTAACAAATGTAACATGTATACATTATCACAGGTTCTGCTTTTGCTTCCACTACTCCCGCTTTGAGGACAAGTTCCTGTAACTATATTTGGGCACTGCTCAGGAGCTGGTACTAAATCTCATGTCAAGTCCACACATGCACAAGTATTTTTGAAAACGGGGTTTCCCCTCCTTCGTTCTCAAAAAAAACCCCCATCCACACAAGCACTGTTTAAAAAAAACCTCTGTCCAAATGAAAATGCAAAAACACAATTGAAGCGCTGTCAAAAGCATGCCAAATCAACCGGTGGCGATATAACCCTAACCCCAAAGTCATGTTGGCCAATCATAAACCTAAAAAAAGCTATTACTGGTAGGCTACCTGTAATTACGCATTGGAGGAAGGGGGGAATCATATGTGTGGACTGATAGCAAAGTGGAGTTATTTGTCAATGTCGCACTCGAATGTAAAGTTAGCAAAACTCAGGAAAACGTGGACTGGGAGTCTTGCCAGTCTAAGTACACCGACATCCTAGCTCTTTTCCTAGAGAAGAACCATTCTGAGACAACCACAGAGTTTCCCTGTCGCAAGGAGGATATAACCAGGGCCATCATCACCTCCATCTGAAGACATGTACAAAGGAGCACACTCTGACGTCACAAGCCATAAACTCTGTTTTCCCTGTCTACACTAAACAATGAAAACAGAGTTTCTGAATATCTTCACCCTGGATGGTGTTTTCCAAAAAGTCAGTTTTCAGTGACCTAAAATGCAGTCTGCGTGTGGACGAAAGGCTAAAACGCACAGAAAAGGTTTTAAAAAATACAAAACCTGTGTACGTGTGGATTAATCCTCAGTTCCAGATACTTTCAGTAGTTGCTGTATTGCCGTGCAGTCCTGTCGATCATGATTGGTCAAGTATATGTGACATCACATTAAAACAAGGACAACAACAACAAACACAACTACAGTGACCACCATTTTACTGCATCTGTATGGAACAAGACAACCAAGAAGAACAACAGTGGAGAAGGCTCAACCATTCAACGAACTATTCAAACTATGCAAAACAAGACTTGGTAGTATTGATACTTAAGCAATCTGCCCCTAGTGCCCAGGAAATTAATAAGCATTTTTTAAAAGTGAAACTATGTATTTGTGAGCTGTTTTTAAAAATGTATGTCTTTGGTCTGACTAAGAACCAATGTGTTTGGGACTGAGAGCCAAAGACAAGAGAGGAAAGTCAGAAAGTATTGAAAGATGAACTAACACGTTGGTTTGGGTTTTTGATATGCTGACATAAGACACTTAAACGGGCAGGCTAGATAAAGGGAAGTAACAAAACAGAGATTGGGCTGTATGTAAAGCTGCAGTAAAGTAGGCTAACAGCAAATTAAAAGTACATAACCAGTATGTGTTATGTATTCTCTCCCTCAGACACACACTTCCTCTGCATGTGCTCTGACCTCACACAGCTTGTTCTGCTGATGTGTGTATTCCCTGGGCACATTGGTAGCGCTGCATTGATACCCTGAAGTGGTCAAATCATATTCTGCAGACACTCTGCTTTTCTGGGCCTCCTGACTCACAGACAGCCGTCATGTAATTACATTGAGGCCAAGAAATGCCAAAACATGCACACGGACGTCTTATTATATCCTGTCTTTTCCCCCTTGTGCCCCCCCAGCTGAGATTTCTCTGACACCGGGCTCTCCACGCATGCTGGGGCCGCAGATGCGTGTGTGGAATCACTAAACAGCCTCTCATTCTCTATGTCTGTCTCTCTCTGTCTTGTTAATTCTCCTCCGCCGGTTGTGACACCGCGGGGAAGTAGGCTACTTGATGCATACGGATTGGCTTTGACACATTGCGGATCTCTCCATGGTGCTGAAAAGGGAGCGGGGGGGGGGTGTCTTATTAGTTTCCTTCAGGAGCGGCGCTGCACCAAGTAAAGAGGCGAACCGGACTGAACAGATTTCTAGTCTCTCCATCTGTTTGTTGGAGAGTGAGCTGAAAAGGCAAGAAACTCGCCCGACAACAGTCGCGTGGAAGCAGTCTGTATCTCATAGTCTACTGCATCGCACCTAGTGACAATGTGGACGGTAACTTACCATGTTGACTTCAGACACCATGTCAATACTGGCGATGTCTATGCTCATGCCAACATCCACAGGGGCGCCTATGGAAAATATGACAGCAGAGTATTAGTAAGCATTGCAGCAAAGCTCTGAGCAGTAGGCTACATGTTAGTTAGGCTACATGAACACAGCGGACACTGGTGTCTTTTACCTCCAAAATCAGGCCGCAGACGGATGTCATAGCCCTTCAGCAGCTTGTCCACGGTGGCTTTCACATATGACATGTTGCTAGGTTCGTTGGCGCTGAGGACAGAAAACACATAAAATTCAGAAATATAGAAATCTTATAGGGCCTGTCTGAAATATGACATGACACGCATGTTATTATCCGATCTCACCTTTGTGCCCCACAGACTACAGTCGCCAGCAGGGACAAGCAGCAGACCCCCCAGCATCCGCGGTCCAGAGTAGTCCACATCACTAACTCTGATCCTGCCAACGACTTTGACACAAGATCTCAGGGATGCAACTTAGGCTGCAAAATTATACCAAGAGCAACGCATGCGCGTCGTTTTACCAACATCCAAGCGAGGCAGTGGCAGGGTGCGACAAAACGAATCTGAATCAAATTGTAGAAACAGACTATAGGTGTGGAGACTTCACCTGAAGAGTGGAGGTTGGCGCATGAAGCGGCACATATAGTCTTCCAGCACTTCAGATGTCAACATAGACCCCCCTCCCCCCTCCCCGGCAGCCCTCTCAGTTTATTCCAGCAGTCACACAGCAGTCTTCCCGCTGCCGCTCAATTTGAAGACTTTAAATAATGAGCACTGAGCGCGGCTCCCCGGTCACCTTTAGTAAACCGGAGGAGAGAGAGAGATGGAGAGGCGTCATGCAACACAAGCAAGTCTGAGGAGCTGCGCATATTGGGGCTCCGCCAGGCAGCGGATCCCATTCAGCTCGCGTCACGGGCTGCACACCAATTGTTTAAAATCCCAGAAAATACATTAAAAACCCACTTCACGACTAACTGGTGAAAGAGGAGATAAGATACGCTGTGTGGGACTGGAAATGGCTTCTGCTCCGACTGCAGGGCGTGAAGAGAATAGAGACAGTGGCGTGTCCAGACTTTTTTGACTGGGGTGGCCCGAGTGGGGTAGGCTACTGACTTATGCAGGGGTGGCATGAAGTAGCCTACGTGCCCGCGCGCACACGCGCGCACACGTCAGAATAGCATTCATTTACTATTTGTCATATCTACTTTTACAGTATCTTACAGTTTATTACATTCCTGTGTTTAAAGTGTGTATTTCAAAGATAAATAGACCTACCACAACACAACAGAGTGGCACCATACCAATGTAGGCTCATATAAAGCTTCCAGCTAATGTATTCTTTAAGTCCTCAAAAAGAAATTGTAAGGGATCGGGGCACAACCTAACACATTTTGGTTTTGGCTAAATAATTTAAAACATATTTTAAATTAATATTATTTTAATCGTGTTTTTATACAAGCAACATACACATCTCTGCTACAAATGAACACTTGATGTGTGTTTTTAGGACCTACCATTCTTGTACAATTGCATGAAAGTGGCAGAAGTGAAATGTTACAACTTAGCCCATGGGCGGGGATTATTGTAACAGACAGAGGGTTAGTTGCTAGTTACTTGCTAGAAAAGTTTGTTTAAACGCAATTAATTCAGTACAATTCTATTGATATACTATACGTGGATACTGTTTGTGGATCTATCTATGATAGATAGTTATCCACACATCTATCCACCCCTCATCTAACCATCTATCTATCATGGATGGAAAGATCGATATATAGATTGATAGATATGTGTGGATATTATCTATGTATCCATGTCTTTGCATCCATGATAGATGGATGGATAGATAGGTATGTGTAGATATCCATCTATATCATGGATGGATGGATACAGGTCTATTTATCCATCCATCCATCTATTGGTCTATCATCAATGGATTCAAATGGATGGACAGATAGCGGGAGTATATGCACACATCAATAGATTCTAGATCGACATGTCAAAATCTATATGAATATTGACAAGAGACTGTGTGTCAAACATTGACAAATGTATTTTTGTCCACAAGATAGGCAGCAATTAAAAACAGCATAGGTCAGCAGCAACATATATATTGTTAATCTGAAAACTTTAAACTGTTTCAAAGTTCATATCAACATACAGTATGTAATAAAAAAAGGCTTTGATCTGCTGATTATATTGGCTGACAAACCCTATAATAAACAGGTCAACACAGTAGTACCAGGCAAAAATGAACAAAGAAATGTGAAAGCTCAGAATGGTTTGAGTGTCCTGAAATGAGCCGGGCTGCCCATTCTCATTCCTTCCAGTGATGGTTGGCTGCTACGCCAGTGAGACAAACTAAAGCCAAGGCTTCACTAAATTATCAAAGTAGTCTATGGCCTAAAGACACACATGAAATACATTAAAAACACATTCAGGAGCCACACAACATTGCTTGTCTAATGGAGCTCGATCTGAGAAAAAAACATAAATCCTGAAAAACTAAAAAGGTCAAAATGATCAAACATGACAAACACTAACAATGGGCATATGTTGATTATAAGGATTGGTCTATGTGCATTAAAAGTCTAGGGAGCACCCTGGATTAAGTTAATGTCAACATATGGAACAAAAAATCAGCTGACCAATATGCCACAACAATATAACAAACAAGTCAACACAGTTCTATCAATCTTCTTTTAAACACTTTTTATAAAAGCCTATACATACAAGGAGCAGGAAGTGCTTATTTAAGATGGGTTTTAGCTGGAGTTAAAAGCTCTGCAATGGGTAATCTGATTTGTTCATTCATTTAGTATTGTATCAGTCTTTTATTAAATGCGAAGCACCTCTATAACCAGCAATGTTACTAACTCAAACACTTCATTCAGTCATTCACTCACACTTAGCCACTCTACCCCTAGTGGTGACTCACAGGCATGACACTTTGGCACTTGCTTCATATCTATGACAGAAGACACCTTCACCCATTTCTCCCC
This sequence comes from Maccullochella peelii, assembly GCA_002120245.1. Taxonomy (NCBI): domain Eukaryota; kingdom Metazoa; phylum Chordata; class Actinopteri; order Centrarchiformes; family Percichthyidae; genus Maccullochella; species Maccullochella peelii. Next base: position 72,478 of record LKNJ01004032.1, read on the forward strand.
AGGGACACAGGATGTAAAATCCTCACTGCATGCAAGGCAATCCTCAGAGGATTGATTTTCATTTTTCTTTTCCTTTGAAGATCTTTCTTTTGGCCTTGAACTGCCTTTTCTAGTCTCTTCCTCTTTTTCTATTGCCTGTTTGACTGGAGTGTCTGTGAGGATGGCGCTTACTGTCCTCTTCCTTGCTTTGGCAACACTCTTCCGTTGTTCAACCTTTGGGAAGGGCCTGACCTCAACAGGGCTGGATACAGGAGTGGGCACAGAGGGGCTAGGGATGGGCACAACAGGAATGGTCACAGAGGGGCCTGGAGTGGACTCAGAGGGGCCCCAGGGCCTGGGACAATTGACCTGGCGTTCCCTTCGTGTCAGTGGCCCTGACAAAGACTGTGGCAAAGTCATTTTCACTGAAGATTTCAGAATTCTAGGGCCACATGCCTGTGCATCTAAACCCTGACATGATATTTTCTTGGGTTGCCAACTGTGGCAAGGCTTTGCCAACAATGCCAGGTAGGTTATAGATAGTCGCACTGATACCTAGGGGGGTCTTTATCCAGTGACCAAAGTGCGTGTTAACTCTACTCTTGAAAGAGCAACACAGTGTCCAGTGGCTGAAGATAACTAAAAACTACTCCTCCTGCATCCATCCTGAACCACTGGCCACACCAACAGATCCAGTGGGTCCGTCACGGAATTTCTTCAGAGGGAAGATAAAGAAAGGGGGAATAGAATAGAAAGCAACAGTCACTAGGCTACCTCTCTCGCTGGGTACCATGGCCCCAATCTGCCGCAGCCCTCTGGAAGCGATTGTCTTTTCTGGAGCTTGCACAGTTGTAACCCCCGTTTCATCAATATTCCAGACATCTTGAACCTCAAAACCATGCTTGTGATATGCGCTGCCCAACTGTCCAATTGTTTGAAATGTAGGCTAGTTATTCTATTTACGTGAAATCATTTGTAAACTTAAATGAAATTGGTTACTAGATAAATTAAATAGATTTTTGTGGAGGCATAGCTAGCCCAGTGAGTGTGTCAAAAATAAATAAATAAAACTCTGGAATGAATAATTTAATTAATTAATTTTTTTACTTCTTACCTAGCCAACTAGCTCAGCCCATAGTACATGGCAGTTGCTGTTTTTAAATAGTCCCTGAGCTTCCTTTCTTGCTCTATGTCGAAGACTTGCTTGTGGCGAGAGTTACCCACGACTGGGCTCCCAGCCTCCTGCAGCTATGTAGCAATGGTGCTATGTTTTAGGCAACAAGAAAGTTATTGGTTGGATTTTGTGACTTACACATACAGCTCAGTATACACATGCCAGATCTCCACAAATACACATCCACATTTTCTAAAAATTAGACCGTCTGCTGGCAATGTAGTAAATTGCACACCCTGCTTGACCCTGTGTAACTACGTAAAAGCTCTGTGTTACATTTTACCCTGCGTGCCCCACGCATCCCTACCTACAAAAGTAGGCTATATACAAAAGAAAACAATGCACATTCAATCAATACTCGTCAGACAGTTGGTTCAAACTAAGGTCCTGCCTCTGAACATGCAGATAGCCAATCATAGTTTAGGATCATGGGGTGGCACCTGGGCTGGCCAATCAAATTTTAGGAGTGGCCCATTCCCCACACCATCTCCTGTACACGCCCCTGAATAGAGAACAACTATTCTGCATCTAACCTGTCATAACATTGGCAGCAGAATTACAGAAGTAGCTGTCAGAATTATTATTATTATCATTATGGCACTACAATGTTTACACAGTAATTACAAATCTATTAATGAAATAATATGATTCCTCACCCTTCAGCCACTCCTGGAAACATCTCTATATCTAGAAAGACTTCTGGAAACTGCTGACGGACCAATGCAGCTTCTTCAATAACTCCTTACACCCTGAAGGATTCCCTGAACCTTGACAATCAATAGGAGGACATGAAACTAAAAACCCCCTGCACTACCAGAACTTCGCCGGACACCGGAACTCTTTCCAATTGGCTTCCCAGTCTTGTATAGTCAGACTATCCCAATTAGTTTAGTACAACCAACTTTCTTTTGACCTCTAAAAGGTATAATTAAGTTGAACCAACTTAATATTAATTAAAACATTGTGGTGATATCAAATTACTTAATTTGAGCTATTTATTTTATTTCCATCCTACTCAACAATGTTCATGCAAATTGTAACCTTATTTGTTTAGAGTGTTAATAATTTATTTCACTTAAGTCAGAATAAATTACACATTCCAGTTTTTATGAACAAAACTTATTATTGGGATGTATTAATCTAGTGTTGCAGGTATTGGCAAAAACACATAGATGGCTACATGTACTCTCCCAGAGAAGTATAGAGGATACAGCATGGTTTCCAAGTCACTTTTGTAGAGAGCTACGCTCATGTTTTACTTCTAAAATATAAATAAAACACAAACATCACAAATGTGAATAACATACACTCAGTGGCCAGTTTATTGGGTCTACCGGTCACTGGGCATTTAGGACAGAGGACCCAATCACAGACAGAGGAGGAAGCTTGGAGCAGGTTTTCACAGGTTTACTGTACGATAAAAACAGGTATTGGCAGGTAGGCAACGAGGTGAACATACAGATGAGTCTGGGTTCGGGTAAGGTAACAAGAGGCTCAGGGAAACAGTCCATACACAGGACCCGATATCCAACACAAAAAGGCAGCACTCACAGTACTCACGATAAGGATATCCAAAAATCCACTGAGCTACACAGAAAACCCACACGACCGAACACTCTAAACTCAAAAGGTAGGTAATCAAAAACACAGACATACAGAGCTCACGCAACATAGGGTAATGACACCACAGGGAACAAAGGGAAAGAACCAGTACAAATTGGGCAGAGCAAACGAGGAAATCACAAGCAGGTGTACAAAGGAAAGCAGATGAGGCTGATCAACAGACAATCAACGCAAGGTGAGACACCAGGGCAGAAACACACAGGAACCAAGACAGACCAAAACTTCAAAATAAAACAGGAACAACCGAAGAATCCACATCATAACACAAAGAGTCCACATCATAACACAAAGAGTCCACATCATAACACTAAGAGTCCAGATCCTGACACTACCTAATTCAAACTAATGCAGTGCACAGCACAACACTCTTGCAGTAAATTGTCCCTTCATAAGGGTAAATCATGACCAGTTTTTGTTGAAACTGCTTTAGAGAGGTGTTGATTCAACTTTATGATCATTTTGAGGCCTTTAGTTTGTGCTTTGTGCTTGTTGTATCGCATTATACTGAGGTGACTCTAATGTTTTGTCCACCTCCCTTCCGTCAGTCACTCCGTGCACTGGCTGTATCAGACAATATGGCACTTCTAGTGACGATAATGTTCATCGCTTCATTGGTGACCTGCACTTCACCATCCTGGCATAAGTAGGTCAGAAAAAACATTTCAGTGTTTTAAATAATCATATTTAAAAGTGAGAGTACACAAAGTACAGTGTGTCTGAACTAAAGTGTTTGATTTACCTACCAAGTGTTCTTTGAAGAGAGGTACCAGATATGCTCGGACATTCACACATCTGCTGTGTGTCATCTGTTAATGCAGGACCCTGAACAGATCTGCCAGGCCAACCCAAAGTCCACGTAGTTTGCTTGCTAACATGGACAAATTGCTAACTAGCTAACGTAGCAAACTGCTGTCTTGAGTGGATAACGTCAGCTAAGTCATCCAGACTCTGGGGATGATCTGGCTGGTAAATTGGCTAACTTGTCGTTTTAAAATGGCTTTATCCTTTTGATAGTTTTTTTTTTATTAGCTAGCTGTAACTTAGCCACACTGCATGGATCTGGCGTTGGTTGCTTCGTAACGTTAGCTGATTAAGTAATTTGTAAACAGCAAGCAAGTTAGTATCATGGAGCCAATGGTCCAAATAAAATAAGGGAACATTACAGATAGTAACATTATTCTAAATCAGGGTTGCCAACTTTGGGTACCTGGCTGGAGTGAGATTTTGATGCTATGGCCCATGGGCTTAATCACGTGCACTTTAT